>JAQGBY010002827.1:0-21365 GCA_034698785.1 Mycogona germanica | reverse complement strand
AGCATGTGAGGTGTCCGGGAATTTATGAAGGTGTCCGGGAATTTTATGAACGGCCCAATTTTGACTGTATGGGTGTTCTCACTACTCATTTCCGATAAGTGACAAAGAGGATACTCGAGAATGAAGTTTGTTGTCGGGGTTTCAGATACGAGTAATTTTTATAATTAACTAAAAATTCAGAGTCTCTAGATCTCAGGACGAGTCACACTAAAACTAAACCTTATGTGATTATTGTAAGAGCACGTCTCTTCATGCTAACATGTACTATGATAGTAACCGTAGTTATCACAATGGACCTTCGAAATGCTGGAATGGCACAGACCGATTATGAAACCGTTTCTATGATGAGATACTTATGATTTCTCAAAATTCGGTTTCGTTCAATCGATCCTTCCTGATTTCCTGTACATTGCCAGAGGTTGAGGACCCCGATTTGCATATTGTTCACTCGATTTGCATCGATTAATCGATTGCATGTATCGCCTCGTCGTGTGTGCGGACAATGCCCCCGCTCTTCGTGCAGTGCAGGAGAGCGTGTGCCAACCTGTCCCGGCTAGACCGGCTCATAGTGACTTCCGGGTAGGCGGGTTGCTCCAGCCGGGGTTAATGCCTGTGTATATAGGAGGATCAATGGTTAAATTACCAAATCTGGCATCGATTGAGAAGTGACTAATGGATCCAGGAATCCAGTACGCTGGAGTTATGACAAAATTACAGGTGTACAGTAAATTATTATTCGTGTTTTATTGTTTGGGAAAATATTGACAAGTCGTTGCCGGAATACTACAGGTATTATGTTATATATTTTATTCTTTGTTGTTGCATCGTGCAGATTGACGACTTTTAGCTAATTCACTTAGTCTTTTCCCCCGGCTTGTTTGACTGAGTTTATTAACTGCGTTTATTAATTTTAATTTTGGCTTGTCACATTAAATAATGTTTGAAGAGATTTTATAGGTTTCACTAGAGGTTTTGTAATACGGTTCCCGGTTATCCATCCAACTTCTGCTGCCCTATACAAAAGCTTTGGTTTACGTGACATTTTCTTTCGATAGTTTTATTACATTTTTGCAATTAACTCAAAAATTTAAAAAAAAATCGGCCGTACACTGCTCTACCTTTTTGTCCCTTCAATTGGCGCCAATCGCAGGTGAACTTGAAAGAAGGCCACCACAATTCGGTCGCGTCGTTGGTGTACACCTGTGTGTAGCGGTGTCGCAGACTGGAAAATCTTATCTCTCCATGCATGACTGGCTCTGACCGGCCGCTCAGCTTGAGCTTGCCTGTGTTCTTGACATTGCGGTTGTTGAGCTCGCGAAACTCCGGGTCAAGATCTCTGCGTCGGCTCTCGGGACGACGAGAAAAATTCCCACTCCCCGCGCGCGGAACGAACGACAGTCTCTCAATTGTTCTCCTTTCCTCTTGGACGCGACCATGTCAGTCTGATTTAGCTGGAGCGCTCCACCGACGACGTCCACCGAGCCGCGAGTTGTACTGTAAATAAACAATGCTGGGTTAATCTACGAATCATTGGTTTCGTCAGTTACTCACGCAACGAAAAAGTTATGATGCCGTAACCCTGAACAATCGATTGAATAGGGGCTGGGTGAGGGAGCTTTGAATATACAGGTGTGTATACGTGCGCACAAAAGAGGTATACTGCCGGTTAGAACACGTCTGCTCAAATTTTTGCAACCGAGACGTTTTAAAAAATAAAAAATTTGTTGTGTTGCATCTGTGCCCAAAAACAGTATTCGTGTATAAAGCTGGAGAATGCATCTTCGTTTTCTTACCTTGTAAGTACGTTTCCTGTGTTACGGACGTTTGCACTCTGTATTCAGCGAATATATTTTTTGAAGTTAAGAATAAATATTTCATGTACATGAATCTGTCCGTACTTTCAGTTCGTTGTTCAAATGCAATCGATTGTGGACAGTGGTTTTTATATCCAAAGCGGAAGTAACGTGTGCAAAAAATACGAGTTTACTTTTAAATACGAACTTTTGTCAAAAGCTCCAACTGCCTACAAATTTAGCTGCGTCGGTTCAGAGCAGCGCCCCGTTTAGTTTTCATGTTTGAGACTAGATTTCTACCTGAGTTTTAACTAATAGTAAGTAAGCCGCTTAGTTTTTTTTTTGTCGAGCTACACATTTTCATTTTGCGATGCTGAATATCGAATGCAACGTTTTGCCATTCCACCAAAAATAAGCTGCTTACTTGAAAACCGTGGAACAAACGAGAATTTAATGGCTCATATCTCCTTTCTCTCGCTCCCCCTCCCCCGCCGGCATTGTTGTTGGGAGCGACAAGTTGACAAATTATGTACATGTAGTACTGTGTCGCCACCTGTCGGCGTGTGCTTTCGGTGGATGTCGGTTTCAAGCTGTGCTTGACAGGTGACAGGTAGCAGGTGTCCTGCGCAACCTGCGCCGGCCTGATATTCTCTCCCATTTATCTATTAAATTTTGTTAGCGATTCTACTTTAAATAATGATGGGTGGGGCCACTCTCGTTTGTGGGTGGGCCTCGCGCATGACCAAGGTTGATCCCACACCCTCGTCCACCTCCACATCCGCGTAGTTCGTGCCCCACACTCGCAACGATATGGACAAGGGATATACGGCACGCGCAGGGAGTGTGTCGTCGAATTATTGCTACGATCTCTCGGGGTGGGAATATCTATCTGTCAGCAGGCTACATTTGAAGCAAGTGTCGTCTACACACGACGCGCCTGATTGCATGCTTGCAATGTCGCCCATTAACTGTGCGTGTGATTTCGGGGGTGGCTAATTTTGGCGATTGCTTATAGGATAGGTTTGTCAAGTGTCCCCTCCTTGACCACTCCTTGCATTTCATGGTCATTTCATGGTGCATTATCAATGTAGATTGGCTCTACGCCAATTTATGTGGTTTTTTTTGTTAAAATAAATCGAATTTTGATACTTTCCTCGTTGCTAGTTCAAAGCGAGAAAGCTCGCTGTTTATGAAGCTCCGTTGAACTTTTAACTGCACTTGTAGGTCAACTGATGGGGGAAGGTGGTAGGCGGGATGCGCCAGCGTTCCACCGTGACTGGGGACCTCATCTTATTTACGTGGAAGCCGGCGTCTGTAGGCCTATCACGTGTAGGCGCGTTGCGCAGGCGAACCGAACGGCGCATTAATTATTTTAAGTCGAGTTTGATGGAAATCGATGATGGCAAGATGAGCAACATTTTCGCCTTCGTCTGTCCTCTTGTGTGACGTTAGCGGGCCCGGGTCCGTATCCAACCTAATTAACGGCTCCGAGTTGATGAGTGAACAGTGTTTGTTGCCAAAGATGTGTACGGTTAGAGTGCGAATCTGTCAGCTGACTTTCCAGTGCAAATGAAGTGTCAAAAGGAAGTACAGCAGATTCTCGATTATCCGGACCTCAATGATCTGGGCATTCGATTATCCGAGCATGTCCTAAAAAATAGGTTGATGTGAACGAGTCAGATGAAGGGTGAGCACAGCAGGTGGGCGTTATGAGACATATGAATGAACATATATATATATTAGAGTACTTCTCTTCCCTTTTCATTAAAATTGACATAAATTCGTGAAAAAATGAGTGTTTTTAAAATTGAAATTCGATTATCCGGACCATCTCTGACAACAATTAGTCAAGATAATCGAAGCTCTACTGTATCACAAATCGGAATTTGGCGTATTCCTCACTGCAGGGTTGTCAGATTGCAATGAATTGTTTCAGCCGAATGAATATTTCGTTTACATACTTTAAATTATTTTCGTTTCCGTAGCAGTGATTTTTGCTCATTATCATTTTAAGGCCTGAAGTGGGTGACACAACTCGCATTTCACACGAATTCGTAAATTTCCTTATGTGAGCACGCGTGTAATTTATATTTGAACCACAAAGGTCAGGAGAATGTTGCCCTGGGTGGTCGTCCTAACGTTTGCTTGTTGTGTTTGCTTTTTATTTTACTTATCTCAAGAGTTAAGAAAATCTTGAATGGTTTCCATTCATTCACGCCAGTGTCGATTGCATTTGAATTGCAATGTATTGGTTATTTGATTGGGATATAATTTGGACGTCTCATGAAAAAGTAACAAATACCATATGTACCGATGTACAACAAGGATTGCCATACGACCATTTTATTCATACCAAAATTATTTGGAACTCAATTACAGAAGTGTTTTACGAATAGGGTAACAAACTTTTTGTATCGATGGTGAGCAGCCTTCAGGTATATTACGGTATTAATGGTTTTGAGTTAGATATTGCCATACATTTTCGGTCATATATGGCTTGTCTCAAAGTATTCCATGTTTTTGTGCCTTGTGTGGTTTCGGGCGGTCGATTCATTTTCCCCTGGAGCTAGCTGGTCGCTTTTGGCATTTGTTGCCTTGGTTATTTATCCCTGAGAGATGTCTCCCGGATACAGGTGTCGGCTTAGAGTGTGGGGAGGGGGAGTCGGGCCTAGGGAATGTTTAATTGGAGAGGGGATAGGTGAATGACGAAGCCACATAAGTGTGTGCAACGAGTTGTTGAGGTGTTGCTGTCAAATCCCGTTGGACAGTCGTGTTTTGGGTCACTCGATCTCTGGGTCAAGTACTGACCCAATTTTGATGAGTAGGAGTCGCCATTTTTCTGCGTTCAAATGGTGCAAGTTCGGGTCAGTCACAATTGAGTCACACAAAAAGAGCTTCCGATGTATTTCTGTCGGCATAGACTAAAGTCTGCTTGGGGACAGTATATTTAGATAATCGAACCCTTTATTTTTGTGCGCCATAGGCCCCTTCCGGGGCTGCTTGTAGGTACATATTGTAATTCAAACAGTAGGTCCAGACAGAGAACCTCTCTGACTTTGAATTTTGTTAGGGGTAGATAGATCCATGATTGCAAATAACGGTTAGATTTGTCGACGCAACCGCCGTTTGTTTGCTCTGCGTAGTCGAAAGGCACTGAAATCATTTTAAGACACGATCAACATTCGTATGCAACTGGTATTTGTCTGGAAGATTGTAGTCTTGATTGATCCAGATTGCCGTTTAGAGAAAGACAACATTGGTTTTTTGCCTGGAGCCTCTTTTCAATGTACTTGTATTTGATATAATTGTCTGCACTGCAGTGTATTTGCCTTGTGTGATTGCTTGCTGAGAGGGGCAGCACTATTCCAATTTTTTGGTGGGCTTTTTATAACACATTTGTTCAATTTATTTCAAATCTGCATCTTTGACGAGAGTATTTGAGGTTGTGGCCAGTTTTGGCGGAAGACCTTACGTGGTCCTCGTTGTAGAGAAACGTTGTCCAACATTGATAACAATCGGTCGTCCTAAAAGCGTGGGAAGACCTAATGCCGACCACTGAAGCTCTTCTATTGTAAATGGGAGTGCAACGTCATCTGGCATCGTATGTGTGTGTGCGCGCTGCTCGTTTCTAGCACGAATGACGTCACATGTTTGGCTTCTTAATAATTCATTTTTCTGCGTGCTCGCAACCCCCATTATTACGAATTTTCGTTCCAGTTGTGCCACTCGCGGCCTGATGATTCGCCCCCAAATCTCGAGAGACTGAGATGCTCGGGCGTGATAGACTGCCTATAAACGTACGTGGCCTCGCTCCATGATATATAAGGGGTGTGGAGGATGCGGTGGGCACTAAATGACGACTTGTGTTGCCAGATTTGATGGTTAATTTCAAATTTTCATTATTTTATTGCCGTTTTTTTAAGTAGAATTATTCTTTGTGAACAGAAGATCTATACACGCGAACCATGGACCTTAATAAAATTAAACCGGCGTTCTTATTTTAATTAGTTCCAGTATTACATCATCTTGACACTGCATAATTTTTATAGCTACTGTTACATCCGAATTATTTATTTACATTTATATGTAATTTTTTAGAGAACTATTCGTACAGAGTATATGAGGATTTTCTCATAGATATTTTTTGTGAATGCTTCAATGTCGACTCTGCCCCTCACATCATTAATAGGTCCTATTGCTCAATGGTTTTGGATGAATAGTTTAGCGGTAGTTGAGTCACGACATTACCCGTTTATCAGCACACTCCTGAAATTAAATTTTAAAAGTGTGACGGTGCAGTTTATTGGGTTTTGCGTTATAAAACTCTCCTCCCCTACAGTGCTTTATTCATTAGTTTTAACTTTTTTTGTGCCACCGACTACTATTAATAATAATATTCCGAATGTATGAGTGTTTGCTTCACTCTGATGCCAGCACACCTTCCGAGCGGAAATGAACATTTGTGGGGGCGGGCTCATCGTTGATCACTTTCACCTCCTTATCCCCCAACCTCAGCTCCATCCCTCACTCATTCACAGCAACCCTGCCCCCGCCCTTCGGTCCGTGTTTACCTGCGCAGATTGTTCCGAGGATATACTGTATGTTTGTTAGTGAGGATTTTTAATTAAATCCAGCGTGGGTGCTTTCATCTGAGGCGGATGGATTCTGGCGCAGTACAGAGGCGTTGCAGTGCAGTGAGTCAAAGAAATCGACTAGTAGAGCGTAGAGTGATGTACTCCTTCGCGTATCGTGTTGAAAATATTGGAAAAGACATATTGTGGACCTGCAAGTTTGCAGGTTCATATTTTGTATTCTGAAGATATCGTGTTTTATTTTGTGAAAATCTAGTAATTACTGCTGTAATAACCATTGACTGACTACGTATCGTAGACACAAATTGCTCAATTTCCAATTGATCCGTTTAATTGTGTACGTGTACAGAGAGCCTCGCAGTTTCCCCGGTTATCTTAGATCAATAATATTTACCGAATCGGTCACGCATAGAAGAGTCCGAAAATAGCTCAAATCTCGAGGCCCTAATGGTTGCCTAACTTATTAGTCTCTTATTTATTTCGTCAGCAACTGAATATTTTTTGTGGCATGCAATCGTTTTATGGAATTTTAGTTTATCTATATTCCAAACTAAAATGGGAGAGGGAGATTTAAATTTCAGTTAAGACCAGGTTAAATCTATGCTTTTTTTCATCCAATAAATTGATTGGCCTAATGCCTAATGAGGATGGGCATGTAACACAAAATACCTATATAGCAGCTTTTTCTGATGTTTTGCTCAACATTCTTTCCAACACAAAAGCCAATACAGATTTGTGAAGGATATCGATTCGTTTGAACTTCGGGTTATTTGTTTTCAGTCTAGTTGTTTTTGGTATGGCTTGAACGTCTAATCGATTAGGCCTATACGAATGCCGATCAATAATCGATTTCCCGATGATTATTGGCCATTGGGCTGGCTGTTACAGAAAGACCTTTACCCGAATCTCGAGACCTTGTTCGTATGATCCTTAAATGCCATTATAAATAATAATGATGGAATATGCTGCCTCTAGGGGACGTTCCAGCACCGGAATCACGGAATCGAATCGAGGAACCTTGACTCGGATTGCGGAGGAGGAGAGATTTACGTTGGTGTGACGAAAATTGGACGTTGTGTATAGCTATATTATACCAATCAAGAGGCACTAACATGAATGACCCCTCCTGTCCCCAACAAATTGCTCCTGGAAAAGCTTGTTTCACATCGCAAAAATATTCTATTGCTCCCCGTCCTTACCGTTACTCGTTCTTTTTTTTGTGTTAGCATAAAATCGTTGGTATATGCTCGGTTTCATTTTACGTTACGGTAATTGTTCTACTCCGCAAACTCTTAAGAATTTTGTTTCGACATCTGCATAAAAAAGCACAGGGAAATTTATTCGCATGTTAAAGCGGGACTCCTTGGGTCCCTCAGAAAGATTACGAGCTAGTAGCTTCTTCGGGTTACGTTAAAGGAATATGACATTTAGTAAAACATCATTTAAACTCAGCAGTATTACGTTTTGCGACATGAAAATGTATTTTGGTTTTGGTCGAACACCTGCGCCGGTGTATAATCTCTCGCGTGATCGTTTGAAATCTTTTCTTACACCAGGTGCTCGTTAAGATGAAACAAAACGGCATTTCCATGGAGCGAACGGTTCCTCTTGTAAATAGGACTTCAAACTTGTGTTGACTCGTCGTTGTTATTGGAAGTGATATTTGAAGGATGACCAATTACCTGTAGTGAATGTAGTTTTGATCGTTAACTTGGCACCCTGTATACAAGCGCCGGTGGGAGTCGCGGTCAGGATGGCGTTAAATAAGCAGGCTACTGGCGACTTCATTAAGCGGCAGGCCAAATGGCGCGTAATATGGGCCTCCTTCGGCACTCCGCTCTCCAACTCGGACACGTCCTTCCCCTCCCCCTCTATTACACGCGTGGCACGGTTATATTGTCGGAGCAATCCCACTCGGTAATTTCATGCCTTATCTGCCAGTGCTCGCGCCGTCGCTTTTGCCCTTGCTGCTACTGCTACCAATTTCAATAGCAGGCGCCCCACCAACAGCTGCTCCACTAGTGGGGACTGGTGGCATTGGGGTATTGGAAGATTTGCAATCGCTACTATTATTGCATAGATTGGTGTTGCCATCGTCAATGTTTGGCCAACGTTGGAGCCAGATGTCGCACTTGTCACATAGTTTGTTTGACAGATTTGGACTGACTTTTCATTTTTGTTTTGTTTGTTTCATGTAATGTCATGTAATCGTTCTTTGGCTGGCGTGGGTCATGTGATTGCAACTTATCTCCGCTAGTGGCGCTATACTTGCTAGGAGCACGAAGCATACACGGTAAATACATGTATGTGGTGTATGACTTGATAAACCAAGTGACAACCACAAACATCAACAGTACCGACATCTCGCCCAAAATATTTGCCGACTAAATGTCGCTGCAGTGCAGACTCTGTGCATGCAAATATCAATACCGGCCGCTTTAGTTATTTTGTACGCCAGCCATGTATTTAGAAAACAACCAAACAAAACGGCAAGGTTGTTCTCGCCATTTCGACCAAATCAACACTTAACTCAAGCAGACAAAGGTGTGGAGTTTTCATGAAAAGCTGATCACATGAAGACATTTGAAATGTCATTCATTGCCCTTAAATTTGAAGTGAACATGTTCATTAATAGAGTCGGAAGTATATTTCGTTGCTATTTTGATATCATAGAATTTCTGTACGCGCTAACTAAAAGCAGCTCTAAAGATGTTATGAAATAAGCCTCGATGTACGCAATGTTGTATTTTGCATGGCCATACTCATAGATACACACACATTTTTATACTGTCCCGTCATTGTAGCGTTCGGCCCAACTGGAACGGCCGATTATTAATACGCTAAAATACACACTGGACGTCTCATCCGATCAGGTTTCTTTTGCCCGGGGGGGGGGGGGTTGCGTCTGTAGCTTCTTGTCACGTCCTTCCTGCTGTCCACCGCCACACGCGCGCTTTTCGTATATCCATTTTGGATGGGGCCAATTCTGCCGTTGGTGAGTCGTGACGGAAATGGGTCGTAAATTGGAGCCGATGTTTCGTCGATAATCTGGCGCGGCGGTCGCGGACCAGTGATTGTGTGCGACGTCGCCCCACCAACGCGACTGTCGTCGACCGACACTCATCGATTTACGTTCTGTCCGCTATTGGATTCAGGGTGACCGCTGCTATTCCGAAATTGACCGTCAAGTCATAAAATAATGCATTTTGTGATTTAGATTGTACATATTTAAACTTTCATTGATAACTTGTCACTCCGTGGGCGAGTAACACGAAATTTCTCAACTCTACTAGTAAAATATTATTTTGGAAAATCTCGAATGGAAACAGCTGATCAGGTTCTGACGAAATTGTTAATCACGTCATTCTCTTCATTCTGTGGGTTTTCATTTAGTATACTGTATATTATCGTTTAGCCAAATAGTCGCTGCACTTGATTGTTCCTGGGAAACCGCTATCAAGGATTCGCCAGATTTGCATCGTTATATGCATGTTCGCACATATATTGAAATAGAGTTTCTTCCACGTAATTTTTGCCAATATAATATTTCTTGAAAATCGAAAGCATTTTTTTTTTCAAATTGCGTTTTAGCGTTCATAGCCTATTGGTGCAGGGAAAAGGCACGGAGCTGAGTGCCCATTAATGATTTATAAATTAATGATAGTAAATTGTTGTCGACGTCCGGGATTGTTACAGAATCGACATCTGAACTATTGAAATTTTTAACAAACATTTATTAAATTAAATGGGTACTATTTATTGTTCGCCAATTTATTCAAATGTTTTTTCTACATCTACGTACATGTGCGAACTGCTTACAAACGTCATTGACCAAAGCGAATCTTAGTTTTCGGCTTCACAAGAAGGAATGTTGCAGCGAAATTAAGCGGTCAATGGTCTTCAATAACTGTTTAGAGGTCTACCTCATACGTTAAAGGAATTTGAATTGACATCGCTCAGCGACTTTGCTAGAAGGATGAAAAGTTTATCTGACAATCCTTGCACATATTTCCGAGTGGAGGGTCAGGCTTTTAGTAAGCACCCCTGCATAGATAGGCCTTGAAGTCGTTCAATTTGGAATAGAGTGGGTGGCGAGTCAGTCCATTTGTAGTAAGTGACGTTGACCCCCCGAAATAGCCGCTCTCCTTCCTCGGATATATTATTTTGTCATTTGGCGCATCATTAGCTGGTACAGCTCTCTCGGGCGGATTATATATACATTTGGGGCTGACTATGGCCGATACCACTTTTCTCATTCCGAGCCGGCCAGGAAATGGCGAATGTGTGTATGTGTGTTCCGTATAATGTACATTCATGATTACAGACCACAAGCCCCAGTGGTATCTTCCTTCTTCAGCGTTTTCGCAGTGACACGGCTTTATCTCTCAAAGTGCTAGGCTCACCAGAATCAGATCCTATTTTTTTGTGCTGGTGCAGTTCAACCAATAATGGGGGGTTCGGCTGCTCCTATGGTTAGCTAAACATTAAGTGTCACGCTAGGATTTTTAGTTTTAGGGCAATGGTTACAATTAAATCTTTCTCCTGGAGCAATCATTAAATTTGATTGGTGCCAGTTTCGTTGTCCAAGAATTGAATTTGATTGATCGGTTTAATGGATACTGACTGCTAACAAACAATAAACTGGTTAGATTAACAAGCTGGATCCTTCAAGCGTTTGCTCTTTTCTTGAACTTACGTAACAAAAAATAGAGGTTAGCTAAGGTTTGTGGGCACTTCTAAAATAAAGGGACAGTGTCTGCGTCGCTTATCTATATATTCACAATTTCCCACACACCTTGCATTATGTCTAGGTGGTACTGCTGCCAAAGGTGGGGTTGTATTTTGTACCTGGTTTTCATGTGTTCTGGAACATGGAACTTGCGCGATCTGGGCACGGTTGGCTGCGGTATTTGTCTGTGAGTGATGGATGATGTTATTTGGCGCTTGCTACCTCCTCGAACGAAAGGGTTAATCGTTCCCATTGTAGAAAGCGAGACCTGTAGACCTTTTGGGGTCTGTTCCGCGTCCCCATATCGAGATCCAATTAGATAAATCACAGTACATTGTGGTTGGCTGGTTGACGGAACAAAAGGCAATTTTTTTAATTTTATTCTCGTCCACATATACTGCACATGTACACTGTAAACATACACAGTATATAGGAAAGTGGCGCCATATTTCACGCCTTGGTGAACTTGAATTGGCGTGCATTGTAATTAATGTCTATGTGCGTGTCCTCGATGTCGTCATAGCGATCGACCACAGTGTACCGGGTGAGCCAGTAATGTTCGCCAATTTGGAAACAACCAATCGCGCAGCCCTGGCTGAAATGCTTGGGGAACAAGTGGTCATGAAATGTCAATCTAATATGGCAGGCTAGTGAATTATCTGGCAATCGGCACTTAAATATTCCTAGAGAAAGACTGAATGAGGATATTGTCTTACGTTACTGATTATAAAATCTAATTGATCTATCGAGGTGATCGAGTAGGTGAACATCTATCTGAATGCTGCTACGAAATTGAGTGACTGTGGAATGTGTGTCTTCGAATCAGACTCGACATCAGTGTTGATCAAAAACGCATGACCGTTTGTAAAAATTCGTTTAGCAGCTATGAGTGCGAAGACACGCTCACATTTTTGTCAACGAAACTAAGTTGCAAAGTTCAAAATATGTTGGCAGCTGCCATTCTATTGTTTAAGGCACAAACCCATTTTTTAAAAATCATGAAGTCGTTCAATATTGCCGGTGTTTGCGAAAGGATATATTGTGCGTTATTGTTGTTGTCATGCATAATTTTGTTTTCATAATTGCAAGTATATAAGATAGTGAGAAGGTCAGGGTGACAACTAGTCTGGTCTTGACTGAAACTGTTTCAAATAAGCATCGATTACTTTCAAGAAGAGATTTGTCCAACCTTGGTTTTGATTGAGACACATTTTTTCTTGGCGATTTGCCGGACAAGCCGAGAGAAACCTTCGATATATGGCTTATCACCCAAATCACTGCAGTTTGTTTCGAGCGTCAGACAAAGCCAGGTGACATCCTCGTATAGGTCAAAAAGAGATTCTTACAGGGTTCTGTATAGGTCACATAGTATATACGTACAAGTACAGCGTTTGAGTTTGTGGCATGTTTCCAACAAATGGGTCAAGCGGGTGAATCCTTGTTATAGGGTTATAAATAACAAATTGCTTTTGTACAGTTTAATTGAACGCCACATATAGCGACATTTTTTTACGTTCAAGATTGAATTAGGAAAACATCGATCTACTCGAGTGACTGTGCCAACCAACACTGAGAAGACGTCATATTTGACGCATATTTAGCTCAACTTATGTCGTTTTCGGTGGGGGCTAGAACTTGTCACGTATGACTTCACGCCAATTATCAAGGAGTCTTATGTTTTTTCCACTTTAGACATTCGATACATTTCCACATTCTCAATTGTTAATGTTTGGGAAACAAGGCCAGATAAATTTGTTTTTAGGGCGAAATTTTTCGATGACATTTTCTACTACCTAAATCGCAAACCCGTGTTCCATTTTATTTAGACCAAATTAGTTTTTTTTTGTTCACTGAAGTGTATATCACAACAGGAGTTTCTGTACCCCTCTCAGTGCTTAGGCACTAGGCACATTTTCACCAGTACCCCGGGATCGAATAATCGAGAGCCGGGACCGCCGAACCAGTCAGTCGCTAAACCAACTACGCTACGATGAGTCGTACCTCGTGTAATGAGCTATTCTTATTATTATGAAGAGTTTAAAAAAATAAATGATTGGATTGCAAGACTGCCATATGAACTATGACTGTTTATTGTGCCTAATTTTAAATCGGAATTGCTCAATAAATATTTATTCTGTGTTTTGTAGTGGGGATATATGTCTATTTCGACCATAGAAGGGGTAGTCTTTTCTGATTCGACTGGTCACTCCTCGTTGTATTTAGCAGGGAGCAGGACTCTGCCCACAGCAGGCGTCACGCCAGAAACGCTATATACCAGTTCCACAATTTTGATTGTTATCTTCTCGACCCGGAGTCCCTACCCTGTGGATTGTTGATTGGGTTTTGCAATTTACATGTGGACGTCCATTTTGCTTTTACACTTGATTGGATTAGGCCTCCTACTAATACAATTTAGTCTACAGCGCGAGCATGCTCTCATTCGCACGATGGGTTGAAAGGATCGATTTTTACGTGTGTCAAGACTATGAGAAAGTGACGCTGTCGTTGAGAACAGCCGGGAACATGTAACAATTTTGTGGTACAGGGTGTGTCCAATATAGAACCCGCATGCAAAAATTTAAAGTATCAGTCTTTTTATAACAGTGACTCATACATTGCTTACTCATCAATGCAGTACAGTCGAGATTATCTTTTTTTAGGACAAGTGAAACTGGTGATAATGTGAAATCATGACTGCCTATGGGTGATTGGCTCAATTTCGAGTGTTTTTCATATTGTTCAGACAAAAGGTATGACTAGTCAGGATACCAGATTTGATATCCTAAGTGAAAAGGCAGGTCGATAAAATTGTGCTATGTTGTTATCCTCAAATAGTTTTTACAGTTATCTTTGGTCACTGGCCGATCACAGCGATGGCAGATTTGATGTCACTACAGAAAAATCGTTAATTTTCTTTATTATAATTTTTAACTTTACACTTTAAAGCTAACGTCTCAATTTTAAAGGTGTTTGTAACAAAAGGCCGGACCACAGTTTGTCTGATAGGATCCTGATAATTGTTCATTATTAAAAAAATCAATGAATCTTGAACGACTCCAAGAGAAAGTTATCCTTTCAAATAGCACGCTGCCAATATGTGACGCTATTTTTCTTCAGATATCTTTTTCAGCTGGTTTATCGCTTTGTATTAATCCCGAAACTGAATCTCCAATTTGCTAACATTGATTTTCAATTGCCAAGTTTATTCTCCAGACACTAAGATCCTTATAGCTCTTATGATGATATTGCATTTGACTTAACACCCTGTAACGCTGAAGAGTAACTGCGTATTGCCGCAGTCTTCTACACATACACTGTTTGTCCCTCATACATCATCCTTTTTGCACGTCTACACAAAACGAGCAACCCGCGTCATTCGATTGTTTGCGCAATCGATCTTAGGGACGACGTACGCCAACAAACTATTCGCCCTTTCCGTTGATTTTGCTTTCAATTTTCATTTCAATTAAATATTCAGTGGGGGTTTGTTTAAAAAGCGTACTTTACGCTGGCGCTGCAAGACAGTCTGCTGGGTCGATGCTAAAAATGCAACTACATACTGTACATGTAAGTCGAGCTTCAAAGGACAGCGTGAATCGAAAGGTTTTCATGTTTGCGTTCCTAAAATAGTAGGTGGTTTTAATATTCGTAAACGTCTGTTATTAATTTGTCGATGAAGTTCTTGTACCTGGACTGAAAGGCGCATTAATGTATTTGATATTATCTCTCTTGAATTTGAGAGCTGGTAGCGTTGATGACGTTATTTAGCTTGGTTTTGGTACAGTGTTTGGACGAGATTATTAAGATAGCCTTAATTGATTACGCTGTTTGAAATTAGATCAATATGGTAACTAGTTTATACGATTAGATGTTTGAGATTTGTGTTAGCTTAATGACATTTCAATTTCTTTCTTTGGGAAAGGTGTGTTCTGGAAAATGGGTCGAGAAAAATATTAAAATATGTTTTGGAATTTACATTTTACTTGTACTGTATTGCATTCGATATCTGGAAATGTTTTTATGGATGAGCGGGATTTTCGTAGTATTGTCTGATGGCGTGCTTCTCATCATTTAAGTAGGCAAAATGAACCCCTCTAGTCTAGAGGGAAGGGAATGGAAGGGGGGGGAGTGAATGTGGGGGTGTTACCACGACAGAATAATGGACTGCCCGGCGGGGAAAAATCAAAGGTAACCGGCATTTTCTTTTTGAGTGCGATCACGTGTTTCTTTTACATAGTTTCATTATAGTGAATCTGTGTAGCCTAGATAGACGCCGTGTATTAATAATAGATTGAATCGATAGAGGCAGTGTCGTAAAAAAAAATTGCGAACGTCAGGCACGGCCACCTAATAGGCATTGCGTCTTTCGACTCGCAGAGAACAGGTGGAGCGTTTTCGATTTGATGTAACGATGCCACTTTGACAGGATCATTTTTGGTACGACTGAAAATTGTACCGAACATGTCAAGAAATCTTGGCCAAGTTAAAAGGGAAACAAATGCTACAGTAGTGAATAAAGAAGTTAGCTAATGTAATTTGGAAAATCTTCGTTATTTCAAGGAGAATGGGTACACTTACGAAAAAATGTTTTGCTGTTAACCAAAACACATTATTGATTCCAAAGCGCACTCGAAAGTAGATTTTTTTACTCTGAACTAACTCCATTATCTCTTTTTCTCTGAATTTTCAAATCAGAAATATTTAATCGTTGTATCATGCAAGAGATGTGTTCGCAGCCATGAAAATGTGCTACCGATTGATCGATAGAAATAGAAATGGTAAATTGACAATTTTACCATTTTACCATTTTATTGTCAACCATTTTATTGTCAAAGTTAAATAGGTGTATCTATCAACTATATAGTCCAACAAAGCCTACCTTTGAAATGTAAATTTTACATGTGTGATAACTTGGTACGCTCATTCTTTTGACTTATTATGTTCGGAATGTTTTTGTCTTGTTCAATTCTGTTCTGTTATTTTCTAAAACATTTCAAGAATTGTTTCGTGTACGCCGCATTAGAATGACTGGTTTGTGATCGCAGCCGGCAGCGACTGACGCTGGCAAATAATGTGGTCGAGGCTGGATGTCGTCGATCCCCCCACAAGCGTATGGGGGATCGAAATTGAGCTGGCGGTCGCGGCGAAAACACTGCTGAGATGTTGAGCCCAGCGCTCGCGCGGACAGACAGGTGATAAAAAATGGGTTGTTCATTTGACGTAAACGGCTGCGGATTAATTTTGGCAGCTGCCCTGGTGTTTACTAGATCTCTGTAGGCGATGAGCCTACGGTTCTCAGCTGTACGCCACCAGTGTGTCAAGGGCTTGTGCATGTGCATGTATTTGAAGCTCTTTTACAGATCAATACGAGCGGACACTCTTCACTCACCACCAAATTGGTACTCTGTTCTGTAGTTCTCCACTTTATTAAAAATTCCGTTCAGGTTCTTTTTACGGGTTGGGTTAGCAAGGATGACTTGACTTTCTTTAAACTTTAAGCAAGTTGGTCTATCCAAATACGACCTAAATTTTCTTAATTTGATCCAAGTAATGTTTTACTGGCACTGGACGGGGGTACATCTTGCACATCATTTCCGTTCCAGTTCTATAGGGGATTGGGCCACGCACGTAAAAAGTCATCTACGAGACCGGTCAAGTACAAGAAATTCGGCTTTGCCGAAGTTGCGGATTTACTCCCTCCTAAATATTTAAAGTACATCTACACTACATATGGTTTTCTGTGAGTTTAGTGCGTAAAGTTGAGTTCAAATATGCTGAAGTTAGGCTAGATTAGATTAGGTTACGTTGGGTCCGTTGCGCTGTTGCACTTGTACTTCACCGGTCTCATAGTTGACTTTTCTCGTGCGTGGCAGCGACCCTTCCATAGATGTGACATGTTGTCGTGTGGCTGCCAGCGAACAAGCTTGTCATTGTCGCTTTTTTGCTGTCATACGGAAAGCGAACCCTAATCCTTGAATATTCAATTACTCTAAAAGTTCATCGGTGCCCGCGAGTTTTTCTTGTCATATGTTATGTTCTCAATATTATCGGATTATTTGCTTTGCCTCGTGCACGTTATTACATTTATTTTTATAGAAAATAATTGTGCGATCTCGGAAACGATCTAGGCGTATTATGAAGTTCTTCAGATAATCTAGTTTATTTATTATTTTTATTCATTCTGCTGCAAGTCGCGACCTATTCCCGTGGTCATGCTCCATTTAGTGGTCCAATTTGTTTGGCGGTTATTTTCTAAGTGCTTTCGCGGAAACGCTACATTGGCGCACAGGTCGCTGTCTCCTGGCGAAATCGACGAAACTATAAATAGTGTATATCCGCATTTACATAGTCGCTGTTAGAAAATGAGATACCCCGCTCCAGCGAGGGATGATCAACTTATTCAAGACCGTGGCATAAAGGGGAACACCTTTTTCATTGTTCGACAGTTCATCACAAACATTGAGCTAATTAATGATCGCCTTTCAAAATGTTGTTGCCACCACTATCTTCAAAGGATGCCGTTAATTTAGCAATGAAGAAAATATTGCACTGTTTGAAAATATCTTGATACTCGATATTTGTCATGTAGCCAACTTTTGAACCTCCATCGATTTTTAGTCACTTGATAATGGCCTAGCGGTCGAAAGCTCGTGTGTTATTTGTTTTTCCTGTACCTGACGGATGAAAGTGTCTTCCTATCGGATATTATTTCGACTAGCTTCAGTTTGTATGGAGTTTGTTATATTTATTTAGTCTTGACAATTTCCTCTTTGCATGCTAAGCTCCCTCGTTGGCTCCATTTGGTCACGACTGAACTGTTCTGATGTAAAAGCAGTGTGAATGCGCGCGGCGCAGTGAACCTAGCTACCGTCACAACGAAATGTGGTTACCACGGGATGGCTAATGCGCTTGAATTATTGAAATCGTGTTTGTTCCGAATGTTGTCTCCTGGGTAAATAAAGCGACGTTGAATTCATCTGTTAGGTATTTTTTTAAAATATATCTTTTCTTATAAAATGGAAGTTGTGCCCGGAACAGCGCCGGACGAGGAAAGACGAACAAGAGTTTGCGGCAACCCTTTCAATGAATTAACTAAACTAGAAAAACGTGGGAACCGATAATACAACTACGACGTTGACTATTCACATCCAACAAATTTACCACATTCACATCTCACGTGGAAAATTAATATTTATTATTATCCAAGGTAGGCAGTACCGGTTCCAAAAGACAGCTGATAATCGCAGTGGTGTGCGTGAAAACGGTACTTTCTACCTTGGGTAATATAAATACGGTATTCATTTTCCACGGGAGATGTGGATCTGGTAAATTTGGTAGATCAGTTGGTTCATAGCAGTTGCAGGATATTGCTCGCTATCACGAACTATCTAAGTGAATAATTAGTTTTTTTTGTTTTAGCGCCTTTAGCTGCGACAATTGCAACCTGTCGTCTCCTGATAAATGACGGAAGTGATCTGTCTGTCTTCAGCTGACGGACAGCGCCGGAATTTGTTTTCTATGAAAGATCAAGGTGGCTTCATATGTTTCAGTGTTTAGAATGGAACGGGGACTACGCTTAAACAAAATTAGTGTGCCACAATACCACTAGGCAAACATGCGGATCGCGGAACAGAATGGCGCGGCTTAGGAAAAAACGTCATAGCTCTTAAACTTCGCCATGAAGAAAAAATTTATATCATCTGCATTGTCCTTTATGCCTTGTTCCTTCCCATATCCTCAGTAAGTGTTGTCGTTCCTCAGACACATTGAAAAGCGTCATAGGTTATATAACATGACCTTTTTGCTGGGGGGGGGGCTGACTTAGTTTGGCTTCAAGTGGTCCGTGTGGGTCTGCTGCGTCTTTGGTGGATATTATTTCGTACCCACACACAAGTTATTACGTGAGTATGGAAAGAGCTTGCGAAAGTCCTTGTACTTATGTGGTTGCCTAGGTAGTTGGGCGCGCAAGTAGCGACGGGACATCTTATTTTTTTATAAGATTTGTCGCCTAGTTCCAAAAATATATATAAAGCGAATTATTCATCCCCATAGCTGGTGGATTTGTCCATGCTAGGGGGTGGCCAGCTTTCCCTTGCACATTCTGTGCTTGGGGTGCAATAATTAACTGCTTCAGTATTTTGCAACATTGCTGCTCGGTCACACCAGTCAAGCTACTGTATTTCAAATTGTGCACATTTTTTTCCTTCGTTATATTGGCTTACAATTCAGATGGACGTAACATATGTCTCCAGTTAAAAACCTAAAGTGGAGCTTGTGGTGCCCTCTGGTGTTTTTTTTATAGCATTGTGCGGGGGAGAATTTGGTACCAAATTAAGCTTACAATTGATCCCAAATAAAAAATATTTACGCCGACGCCATCTTGAATGAAGGCGAATGGTGTCATTCTCATTGTGAATGGACGGGGACAGTAACTGCATTGGTAAATATTTGAGCCATATTTTTTCACGTAGACGTAAATAGACGATGTGGGCACGCAAACTCTTTAAATTATGCTGGCCTTGTCGCGGAAAACGAGCTGGCTCTGCCCACGCAGCAATTAGGACGTAATTTCACGACCGCCACCACAACCACCACCTCCGCGGCGCTCTTCCCCAATCGCTGTCTCCGCAAAAAAATAAAAAACCGCCAGAAGGTCATTAGGTCACGCTCTGCAAATAGTCAGCCTAGTCTGGGTTGAACAAACCAATGGCGACAGAGACCCAAACTACGGAAAATCTCAATTCTATTTTTATGGACGTCGATCACAAATTTTTGTGGACTGGTCTGGTTGCAATCAGACACTGGCGTTTTTATATTGCTTTTGTTTTTGTCTGTCCACTTCGGCCTGTTCTTACGCTTTTGTTGCAACATCGAGTATCGATTAATTCTTTTACGTTTCAAGATGAATACAAGACTCAAGCTTCCTCATTTACAAAGCACGTAGCACAAATGCACGTTAAAAATCAGCCATTTTGATATTACATTAGCGATTAAAAGATTTAATTTGTGGGAGCCACGTCTGCGATATCATTAATACGTTTAACAATAATTAGTACGACTCGTCGTGTAGCCCAGTTGGTTTAGCGACGGACTGTGGTTCGGCGGTCCCGGATTCGATTTCCGGCGCGGGCTCTCGATTATTCGATCCCGGGGTACTTGTGAAAATATGCCCCTCACATAGTGTCTAAGCACCAAGGGGGGTACAGAAACTCCTACAGTGAATTTAAAAAAATGCCTGTCTAGAATGGGTGAAATTTCATGTGAACCTTCTGGAGGGAGAGGGGAATTAGGGTGGAAACGCTAGTGGGGGCCCTTTTAGCTTACGAGTTCATGAATTACATTAGCTCAAGTGGAACACACAAAGACTCATTTGAATATTATTTTTTGAATGTCAGTTTGTCTCGTAATAGCTCAATGCGACATGTTTCATGATCTTGTTTGCACTACATTGTGCACAAGTGTTGTAATTTTGTGTACCTTCAAAATCTGGTTTCCAGTTGGTAGATCAGCAACCGAGATGGTCCGCTTTTATAGTTTTTCCAGCCACGAGCGTCTCCAACCGACGCATGCTGCTTTAATTGGACCGCTTTGCATGCTGGGAGCGTGCCTTATCAAAACGTGTGTGGCTAGGTAATAAAATGCATCGTCGCTCTACGGATGCAATGACCCCTTTTTGCTCTTCTCATCACTGGCCGGGGGAGACTCGTGTCTGGGGACTCCTGAACCTCCGGTGCAGGTCGATCGGTGGGAAGGTTTGGAACCAGGCGTCCACCACAATTAAATCTTGAACAACAGAACATCTCGCATTCCGTGAAAGACCTCTGAATAAAACATCTGTTTAGCGAGACAACCCTAACATTGTACATGTTGTGATGATTTACGGTCGTTTGTTTTTGTTTTGAAATCAACTTTTAAAAATATAGAAATGCAAGATTGCTGTTCGACAGCATTTAACATATTATATGAAAATATATTTTTTTAGAAATCTGTTTTAAGGAAAATGAAATGTGTACAGTTTGACGGAATTTGTATTTTTGCTTGTGCTGTAGTTAACGTTCCGTGTGCTGGCATCTTCATTTTTGGTTGCTTCCAAAACTGTTAACCAAAGTTTTAATGGATATTTCAATAGGGTACCTCTGGAGCCTGATCATATGTTTCGTTTCGTTTATGTGTCACTAGCTGACCCGGGCCACGCCTTGCTGTGGCTTCCAGTTAAATGGCTCGGTCACACTACTTCGTGCACACAATTTT
>JAQGBY010002826.1:0-21370 GCA_034698785.1 Mycogona germanica | reverse complement strand
CGTAACGCCTTTAGTGCGGTGGACTACAGTTGATAAAAAAAAAAAAAAAAAAAAAAAAATTACACCTTTTTGTTGTGATGTCGTTAATGATTTGAAAGAAAATATAAATACTTCTACCGCATTTAAGTTTTGTGTATACAATTTCCTTTTATTTTCCAAACTATAAGTTTCAAACCATTCTGAGACTCCGTGAACACTCATATTTATCTTATAGGCGACCTCTTGACCTACAGTGTCCCGTGACATTTTCAAACTCGAGCATAAATTCGAAATTAATTTGTGAGAAATTTAACGCAGCGTCATTCGAACAAAATTTTTTTAGATTTTGAACCATTTTGGATAATTACATTACAGACATTCCAAATTTTTATGAACTCGTGACTTAAGTTGTTTTTCTAATTTTATTCATTTCTTGGAATTGTTATTCACTTTTTCTGTTCTATAGTGTAGTGTGTTGTTTTATTTTTAATACAATGGCGAAGTTGTTTATTTTGTTTTTACCAAAAAGTTTATTCTGGTACCAGCAATCGGAATTAATCTTTAAACTATTATTCTAATGGGTACTATTTTTTTTACAGGACTTTGGCGTTGGCGCTAGTGGAAGAGATTGTCAAGCCGCTGAGAGTCCTGATTGAAGTGCAACACAAAGCTCGGAAAGTGGTACGTTGATTCCCATAAATACTGTACTGAACATCTCATGAATTTGTATCGTTTGTGTGATCGATCATAAATGAGAATGCAAATTGTAATTCCCCCTGTACGGCGTTGCTGCTTTGTTGGTCGAAGACGTAAGTCATAGCCGATAAATGGCATTCAATCAAATGCTATTCTTGGATCGTTATTGTTTTGTTTCGTGTATCGTGTACCGACTCTAATGAGGAAATTACTTTTTTTTCCCCAGGTCGAAGCCACCGTGGACAAAGTCGCTAAAGTGCTGAGCGATCTCAGATCAACTGAAGGCAAGGTAAATAAAGTGGCAGCAGTCTAATTGAGACTTTCCTAAGCAGCAAGTACCGTCTCTGTCGTTCCATCAGCCGCGGATGATCTTACAAAACTGCTGGTTTTTTAATAGGGATTGATTCAAAATTCATGTCCATCTCGTCCAGGATTTCAGATTGTGTTCTGCGATCCTGGAATCGAATCTAGGTTCGCGTTGAAATTAATTAAAAATAATTAACTGCCCCTCTTTGCGGCTCGTGTTTGATGGGCCGGAAAAAAGATGGTGTACGATGCGTGAAGTATTTATTTTTTGGCTTTCCTATGCTTTTATCGCGACAGCTCGAATGACTAGAAAATAATTAATCAACATTTAATGATGTGACATGTTTCTTATCGTTTTCCCCCTTCCCCCCGTATTCTAACCAATCGCAGGCAAAAAAGAATTGCTATGTCTCTGCCAAGGAGAACGAGCGCATGCAAATGCAGCTGCTGGACGCCAAAGTGGGACGGAGTAAAATCATGTCCGACAAAGAAACCTCCAAGGTAAACCCCCCCAGTGTTGTTGTTTTTTTTTCTTTTTTGTTGTTGCTTGCTTGCCCGGTTTACAACGACGACGAAAAGTGAAATGACTTTTTTGTGTGGGATGTCTCCAACGTCCCTGGACCAAGTAACGCCTTCGGTACATTGTGTCCCGATTTAATTGGTGTTTGGGATGAGGGGGAGGGGAGAGTAATCGAATTGCTAATGCACATTTAAACTGTAAATATTTTTTTAATTTCGTCAGTTGGAGGCTAAGAAACGCAAAACCGAGGAGGCCGTGAAGAAGGCCGACTACGAATATTACACCGTTTGCGTGACGTCAGAGCGTGCCCGACTCGAGTGGGAGACGGCGGTGGTCAAGGGATGCACCCACTTTCAGTGTCTGGAGGAGGAGCGGTTGCTGCACATGCAGGAAGTGCTCAAGAAGTACAGCAACCACTGGCAGGAGGTGGGACCCAAGATGATCCAAGTAAGTGTGGTCGTACGTCTAAGATGGGTTTTTGTTGAGATTTTGGATTCCCGAAAATTAAAGAGCTCGTTGTTCCTTTTATCTGTGATTCATGTAATCACAGATGTGCAACACACAGGAAAAAATAAGGTTTCTGTTTTTATTTCTTGCAGGGAAGTGATCGTCTGATGGATGCTGTCAACTTGGTGAATGTGGCCACCGACGTATCCATGCTCATTTCTCAGCGTGGTAATCCGCAGAGTACATCCGAACAAATGTTGCCCGATTTCTACGTGAGCTTTTCATTTTTTTAAATAACAATTTGTGAGCATCCGTATAAACTATTCAAATGTTAATGCCTTCGGTCAAATTGATTTTTTTTGTTGGGCAGGCCGAGGACCTGAGTAACGTCATGAACAAGGAGAGGCGTAGAGAAGCCCTGGAGAAGTTCATGTTGCTCATCAAACACGACATAGAGAGGGAAAGACGAGGAAAGCAGGGGGTGGAAAATCTGGCCAGGGTATTTCAAGAAACGCCGAACTTTGGAGACCAAGAGGCACAAAATGACGTGAAAGAAAAAATCCAGCATGTACGTAATCTCCTTTTGAAGTTGTATTATTGTTCGATTAAATTCGTCCAGTCACGAAAATGTTATCGCTAATTTTTTTTTAATGATTTGTCGTATTCAGCAAAATATTTGTGTGTTAATTTGTCAGATGAGAGCTATGTTGGCTTACTTCGAAGCCACAAGATTCAAGCTACACTGTTGCCTGTCCGATCTTGAAGGACGAACGAAGCCCATTCATCCTTTAAGCAGGCACATAGAACAGCACAAGGATAAGCAGGTAATTTAAACAGATTCAATTTTTGAACTGAACAATTTTGAAATAAAGATTTATCAAAAATGGCCGATTTATTATTTTCACTGTTCAATTTTAGGGTCAAATGCAAACTATATTGAAAGTTCCCTCCTGGGTCAAAATGGATCGATCCAACTCCGACCAAGGATGGGAGGCAGTGGAAAATTTTCTGGACCGGGGATCGGCTGATGGAACATCCCACTCTCCGGATAATTATGGCAAGTGACCAATAAATAGTATTATTTCATTATTCAGTTTAAGTCATTCAGTGAAACCTTATAATTTACAATGAGTTTGTGTTTACAGAGTATCTGTATTTGCATGCAAACTTTAGATTTTCAGTATTGTTTTTACATGTTTTGCTTGCAGATGAATTCAGTTTATCGAGTCACGAAAGCTCCTCCTATTCAGGAACCCAGTCTTCAGTTATAAAGGATCCGCTCATAAAACGACAGCTATCGCTCTGTAAAGCCCTCTATGACTATGAAGCGAATTTGTATGACGAGCTCACAATACACCTCGGTAGGATTTTCCTTCATCCAACCACTCCAGCCTTTATTAATTAAGAAGATAGATTGGAATTTTGGTGTTTCTGAAAAACGTTAAGTTTGGCAGAAGCACTGAGTAGACACGGAACGTATCAATGAGAGTATCACTGCTGTTTAAAATATATTAATGGCGTTTCGAATTATGTTCTTTGTTCAACAGGTGACATAATCACAGTATATGATAAGCAGGATGACGGCTGGTGGCACGGAGAACTCAACGGAGTCGTCGGTATATTCCCAGCTACTTATGTGGAAGAGATTCAGTGAGTGATGTCCGCTTGTGAAGTGCATCGCCACCGTTTTTCCACCAACAGACTTATTTCGTTACTGCTGTCTCCCGTGCTGCCTTTCGATGGGGCCAATTGTGGTTGTGCATAGCCATTTCTTCAGCGGGGTTTTCTCCTCTTCTCTCGGACGTAAATATATTTCTCTGCGGAATTGAAGTTTCGAGCGAACAGACTGCTTTTGTGATACATTTTGTCTTTGCACTGTAACATATATGCCATTTTATGAGGTAGTTTGTGAGGTAGTCATTACAAACTAATTATTTTGCTGCTGAAATCTAGTGTGAAATGTCACATTGTTGTAAAATAAAATGAACGGCTTGATGAGACATTTTCTTTTTCCTGTAAATTATAAATTTTATTGTGGATTTGCCTTATTTCTCTCTTTATCCCGGTACCCAATTTTTTTTCTACCATCATGCCGATTAATTTTTCTGAACAATCGTGAGAATTGTCGTGAATATATTTTTACACGATGACTTTACAACCTTGTTTGTATTTTTATATTTGATAACGTCTGCCTTTGATGATGTTTGCGCAGTCTGTATCTTGAATAATTTTCAATATAGTAGGAAAGCCTAAACGAGGGATGGTGTAAACATTCAGAATATGTTTTTAAATGTGGTCTATTTAAAAGTGAAATAAAAGTATGCGTGAAAATTTACTTCTTCCTCGTTATTTATTTTTAAAACTTCATCGTGCGATGTTTGGAGTTGCTAATATTACAAACTGAAAGAAACAAATATTACGGAATATTCCTGTAAACACGACTTTATTAATAAACTGTTATGAAATGGAGACTCGACAACAAGTTACTTTTCGACCTCGGGTCACGTGACGTACTAAAAAATTCCTATGCACACTAGGTACCAATCCACCCACCATAATTTATATCTCGCTTGTATGATCTTCTGCACTTCAGACAATTTCATCTTCAACAAAGGCTACCATCTGTTTTCGCATTTCCACGACAAAGCGAATGAAGTTGTCGTCCGTGTTCAACTCGAGAAGTGTCTCATTGATGCCGGGAAGTGGTGGATCACATTGAGTCACTGGAAAATTTGGAATCACGGGGTTATTTCGATTAACACGACCACTGAAACAATTCCTGGAGATTTTTCATTACATAGCATCATCTCCAGCGCAATTTATTAATGTGTGGTCGAAACTTACCATTATAAAGGTTGTCTTTAATGTCTAGTTGAAATGTGTACACTTTGTCGGGATTCTTGCGAGATATGTGTTTGAAACTGAACATCAAGGTATTTTCTGAAATCAAATTTCCAAAACGTACATGACAACACTATATAAGTAGCAAAGGAATTGAAATCACATTCAAATCTAATTTGAACAAGATTTCTTCGTTTATACCTTTTGTAGGTGTGATGTCAAGACCAAGGAATCTGCGATATTGGTCATTGTCTGACCGCAGTGGTGACAAAGCCTCCATGATGAGCTCTTGCCGCTTTTCCAGAGCTAGGTGAAACATAAAGTATATATAGAAGAGATATACACTTCAGGGAATGAATTTCACTAAACGTAAAAATTCATCTCCATTATTCACAAATTTATTTCTTCTGCTTGTACCTTTCCGGTGAGATTTTATATTTTCTTGCTCCTTGGAGATGAACTCTTCGAGCCCTTCGACACCACAAAGTAGGCCATCGTTTTTCGACGTGAGCTTAGTGGACGAGAGGCGGATCTTTTTCTGCTTGAGGATGTGCAGTTTAATGTCTTTGTAGATAAATTGTGAAGAGGAAAAAATCAACTTGGAGAAACATCATCAATTGTCATCAGAACAAACATTTCACTCGTAGACAAAATATTACCTTTGTGACTCGCTTTGATTTCCTCAGCATCCCTGGCCAGTTGTTCTTGACACTTGTTCGCGTACACTGGTGAAAGAGAACAGAAATTAAAATAATTAATCGTATCAAGTTTTCATTTTTAAGGCAAGATTGATACCACCAGGTGGCGAAAAGATCGATTGAATAGGTTGGCTAGGGCGAACAAATGGGTCCAGTAAACGTCAAATGTTGTCATTGTCAATGTTGTATTGAAATATGTAATATAACCAAAGCGGGACGCAAGAGGCGTGTCCCATCTAGCAGATGGCAATATCTCAGAAGAGACTTCGGTATTTAAGTCTGACCAAAAAGTAAGTAGACCACCCGCTGGCCTGAGAAAACCCTAATTAGAAAATATTCTAGACGATCCTATGCATTAAGCATTCAACTTACGTCTAGATTTGGCGAACTTCTCATCCGGATTTGTGCAGCCGTCCAACCTTTGCCGCAAAACGCATTGTTTCTCGGCAATGTTTCTCACCGAAACGTTCATCATTTCTCGAACCGAGGTCTCAATATTTTCGTAATTCATTGTGGGTTAGCACAAAACGATGTACAAAAAGTGGTTATTAACGGCCATGGCTTTTCCCGCCAAAATTCCATCGAACGGATGCCATTGACATTTCGGTGTCAGTGACAGTTGCGTCATTGGAATTTTGAAGTAGTCTGCAGAGGAAATTCCAATGACGTCACCAGACAGTTGTAGCGGTAATTTCAAAAACAATATCTGACTAGCTCGAGATAAGTAACTAATTTCAGGAATTGATAATGGACGCGAAACCACTTTTTATATTTTCTTGTGACTTAATTTTTATTTTCAAAACACCTAAGTCACACAGCTTTTAATAATTACGAATATACTGTACACGTTCTTGTAGTGCAAACGTATACACTTTTGACAATTGCAATTGAAAATATCGCCCTTTAGAAACAAACTGTTATTCATGTTTGTTATTTCTTTCTATATATTGCTGTTGTGACTCGTACTTCAACTCCTATTTATCCAGAGTGTGTCGACAGTGGAATAGTCTTAGTGAGTTTCAAGTCAAAGGCCTGTTAAGATGGGACAACAACACCTTTGTTCTTAACTCGTCGTAGCCCAGTTGGTTAAGCGACTGACTGTGGTTTCGGCGGTCCCGGGTTCGATTCCCGGCGCGGGCTCTCGAAAATTTCGATCCCGGGGTACTGGTCGTTCCCTCACATAGTGCTTAAGTACCAAGAGGGGACGTAAGGCCTGTAGTGCGGTTGACTACAATTGATTAAAAAAAAAAAAAACTGGTCGTTCGACCCCCCGCCATAGGCCCCATCCGGGGCTGCTTGTGGGTACCCACATATTGCAATTGTAATTGTAGAAACGTGGGAGCAATTTCTAAATACTGTCTAATATTGGACACAGTTTACGAAAATGGCATCCAACATCCAGTACCCCGGCCTGGAATCGAACCAAGGACCTTCTCGCCACAACTTTATCTCCATCAATTTCTCTCTCTACCGACTGGCAGACTAGACACAAATTTTTTAAAAATTGAGTTCTCACTTAATCTGTAACAAAATCGTAACAAGACACACTAGAACATGATAAGCAGTCAAGTTTAGAAGTGCATCAACAAAGTATATATTTTAATGTCCGTGTATAGAAAAAGAACTGGTGAACCCAATGAACATGAGCACAATTTTCAAAACAAAAGCGTGTATTACATTTCGAAACCGGGAAACGTTGCCCCATTGTAGGGCCGATTCATCTCAATCCATTGTAAATATGCGAGCAGCAATGTCATCTATAAGCCAGTCCACTCCTTTCAGCAAGTTCTCTCCAGACATGGCACTGCACCAGACTATGTTCCAATGATGAGTTTTGATGTTGTCTAGTTCCAGTTCCTACAAAGCAAAACACACGTAACTTGTTTAACCTGTCCTATAACCCTATTCAGGCGGAGAAAAGAGATTAAAGGACGGCAATCAGGGAGGCAGCAACGAGTGCAAGAATCCTATTAAATTTGAATCAAACGTTGATTAAGCTCACCTCTTTAATCTGTTCGGCCGTCAGTGATCCAGGTAAGTCCTGTTTGTTGGCGAAAACTAGTAGGGTCGCACCAGCAAGTCTCTGGTGAGTGGAATGTCCAGGTTGTGCGTCAGTGAGTGATCAGGGGGGGGGGGGGAGAAATGAAAGTAGGATATATCAGTTAAAAAATAGTATTTATGAATGGAATGTAAATATTCACAATATGAATTGTTCTGGATTGCAGACTAGACTTTAAATATAATTATTTCGATATACATGAAGTTGATTTCACTTAATTACACGTATTTTTGCGGTATACATTTTTACACGTATTTTACCAGTTGCGAAACCACTAAGCCCCTGACAGGTTCGAAGATTACATACCTATTACATACTACACAGTTTAAAGACGATTATTCTAATTGAACAACTCACCTCTTCGAGAAGGAGACCATGCAATTCTGCCTTGCAATCCTGCAGCCGCCTCTTATCCGCGCTGTCCACCACCCACACGAGTCCATCCGTGCTTTCAAAGTAATTGCGCCAGTAGGAACGCAGCGACTTTTGCCCACCAACATCCCAAATGTTCATCTTGAAACTGGAACAGAGAGAAAATAAAAAACCAATTAGTTCACGTGCCCCTTTCCATGTGAACAGGCCCTTGTCCGCATTGATATATAGCAAATAAAAGTAACAGGTACTAGTCACCCTCTGTGCTCCAATGTCTTTATGTTGAATCCCAATGTTGGCGATATGGTATGAATATCTTCTCCGTTGAACTTCTTGAGAATCGTGGTTTTGCCCGCGTTATCCAGGCCTCTTGTTTACATTTGCAAGTAAAGGAGCTCAAAAAGTGGGAAAATGTGTGCCCAGAAACTTAGAAAGCGAGCTGTCAAGTCCTATCTAAATCTAAAAATCCATTGCCCCCTCCCCCCTGTAGAATGGTGAACGAGTTACAATGCACACCTGCACCATATTTTAACTCCTGTTTCCCTGACCTGACAGCCTCAAATCCAGAGCTTTTTTTAAATAAATACATTTGTGTCCCCCAACTGGTCTTTTGACCCCGCCATAGGCCCCTCCCTTGGTTGTAACTACCGAAAAGGTAAAGATTAGTACACCAACTGATGGATGATAATGAGTATGACGGCAATTGTATGTCAGTGTCACGTTCCAGTAAAAGGATACAGCATCAACAACCGAACCTCTTTCTCTTTCTCCTTCATCTTCTTGAGAATTGTGAGCAAACCCATTTCAAATATAAATTAATTCCGGCTAATAATAATTCACCTGCAAATAGGTGGGCGCGGCCATCTTTAAAAATACACTAGCAACAGTCACCTTTCATGATGGCTTCCACGTTTAAACATTCGGAAGACATTTAATGTGTCAGAATATAAAAGCTCAACCCAAATATTGACGCACCGCACCTCAGTTCAGATTTTATTTTGTTTTGTGTGAACCAAGTATTGACACGGGCGCGTTTACTATCTGTAGTATAAGCGCTGTACACGCTGTAGTATATTACGAATGAGGCAGCTGGATATGAACGCGCCATTGTGAACAGGGGACCATTATTGGGGGTTCAACACTATGTCAATTGGAAAATCTTGAAGACATAATCGGCGTAGTCTTACAATAAATTAATTTCTTACAACTATTTGCATTTAATAAAATAAGCTCTATTCATTTTATTTTGCTATATGTTTTAGATTTGTGTATACGGATTGTTATACGTGTCAAACATTATAAATCTTGGATAGGTGAATGGGGTGACTATGTGTCTGCCCCCCTAACTGATCACATGTTCAGTTTTTTGTTGACGTCAGTTTGGTGGTCATAATCATATGGTCCGAATCTTTGCTGCAACAAATTTGGTGGTTTACGGTCATAAAACCAACATTTAAAATGGATAACGACGTTGTTGCGACCCTGAAGATCTTAATCTTGGGAGAGAGTGGAGTCGGAAAATCCAGGTAACTTCCATTTTTTTGTATAAACTTAGGCGAATGTTGCCTAGGCTAGGCGAGGGTCCTAGGCCCTTTTGTTGGCCTTGGCTCGTACCCAGCCCCAAGTTTTGTTCACAGCAACACGACCATCATTTATCCTGAAAGGGCCAGCTGACACGCTACCACGTTAACTGATTGTTTTTGCTTCCAGTTTGCTGCTACGATTTACCGACGACAAATTCGATCCCGAACAGTCTGCCACGATTGGTAAGTGCCAAAGTCGTCAACACCCACGCGTGTGTCCTCGTATAAACCTGTCCTCTTGGTGGAATCGCTTGACCCACATTATTTAGTATCATATTGTTTATAAGGATTATTTGCAAACCTTGATGTAATTTGACGATGGAAAGGTGATTTGCCTCATGTCGCGTTCAGGTGAATCCAAACAAAAAATATTTCGTGTCGATAAGATTTGTCAATTGCACACTCGATGCACTCGTTGCAAAACATTGGGCAGGCCTACACACACTTGTTGCGTCATTTTCCAAACCTAGGCTAGTCAAAATGACCTTATTTAGCAATCCAGAACAAGGTGCAGTTGATGTTATTGATTAATATTAAATTGAAACTGACCCAACGTGGTTCAAATGCGTGTACTCAAATTCCATTAAATGTCAACATTTCATTGTTTCCAGAAGAACCAATCATCTGACGTTAGACACACAAGACACTCGAACGAGTGTTTGAAAAAATTTCAAATTGTTTGCCATAAAATTATTTTGTTTACGTTAACAGGTGTTGATTTTAAAGTCAAACGAATGAACTGCGATGGAAACACAGTAAAATTAGCTGTCTGGGTAAGAAAGCGGTCAATTGTTCATTTTTATTCAATCCCTAGTAAGATGGTGGAATCAATGCTTGATGTTGGTAAATGTTTTCTCCACCCTAGGACACCGCCGGCCAAGAAAGGTTCCGCACACTCACTCCAAATTTTTACCGCGGTGCGCAAGGTGTTATATTAGGTAAGATCATTATCGTTTGTCATTTTCGATGAAGATGCAATCGGCCAATGAATTTTTGAAAGACGATTCATTTTAAACATGAAACCTATTCTTATTTCAGTTTATGACGTTACGAAATTGGCAACATTCAGAAAGTTAGACGTATGGCTAAACGAACTGGAAACCTATTGCACGATACCCAACGTAGTGAAAATGCTAGTGGGCAACAAAATCGACATGGTAATTATATTCTCGTATTTCTCAACGATGTATTACAATTTCAAATGAGACACACGTCAATGACACGCAAATGAGCAATCACGGCGGGGGTCAACATACCAAGTAGGGACAGGGATTGAGATGTACTATGCTAACAGATTCTGAATTTCCGATGTATGAACAAGTTACTTTGGACTTCAGATATTTAGCGTGATTGTTAGTTTTGGAAAAGTCAGACAAATTTTCTAACAACATAGAAATCACACCAAGCGTGTTCAACAGCAACTAGCATTTTTGGCTATATATTCGATTGCAGGGTAACCGTGAAGTGACGAGACAAGAGGGGGAGCGATACGCACGAAAGCATGCCATGCTCTTTATCGAGGCGAGTGCCAAGACGAAGGACGGCGTGCAGCTGGCTTTCGAAGAGTTGGTAGAAAAGGTAAGACAATCACACACTTATTAATTGACATTTCTGGTGATGGCAGTTGAGGTGTTTTTAGATTTGAAAAGATTCAGACAAAATTAAGTTAGCCCTATTTCTTCAGGTTATACGAGAACTGATCTCGAAATGTCTAAATGAGTGTTGTGGGGATAATTATCAGGATCAGGATAATTATATAATGTTGTAAAGAAGTCTGAAAATATTTGGGAAATTCAAATGACCCGAAAACATTATTTAGAATGACACATGATGCACGACATAAGTTACGTCATTCCAATTTGTTAAATTTTACAATTTTTTTCTTCTGGAAAACAATGACGTGGTTTAATCGGGAGTTTATAAGCCTCTAATGGGTAGTGGTCAATCGCCAACCAACCACACACATTAATTTTTAATGCACTCTCTGAATAATATGCGTATTTACTAGTCCAATGCCCAATAACCAATTTCTCTGAACATTACCGTTTCAGATTATTCAGACGCCCGGCCTGTGGGAAGCCCAAACGACCGGTTTTAAAGTCAAGGACGAAGGTGCTACTTCCAGTTCGTCTTGTATGTGGAGGATGTGTGGCTACTGAGTACGCGTGAGCAAAATGTTTCCTAATTTATCAATCAATCGTGAGAGAGAGACTGGTCGCGTCGAAAAAGTCCTCTTAGCGATCTCGGTGGGGTTTGTGAACTCCTGCACTGGTCGGGAATTTGTTTTTTTGTACACATAGCGTCTCAGATTTTAGAACAATCAACGGACTCCCTACTTTTAGGCAACATATATTTTGGCGAGCAATTGTTGCTCACTGGAGATTTAATATTTTCAGTTCGCTTCCTTTTTCTCTCAAACCCGAGTAACATTTTAAAAATTTCATGAACGAAAACTTTTGTATTAACAATTTATACCTAGATGACAAGAATATTCTTATGGGGGAATTCGTAAACTGTTCCTGACTTACAGTAGACGCGTTTTTCCATTTATAATTAATTCCGAAAACTAATATTTATTATAAATAAATCTGAGGTGAAGAAAAGTTAACGGATCTTGGAAGCAATTTTCTTATCAAGGTTGTGCCGCTTTCTCAGTGCTCACCTAAACGTGGTTGTGTTAAATAGCGAGTGGCAACGGCAGAACGCAGTTCCTTTTAAAAGGCTGGTAAATGTTCTATTTCAGTAAAGTAACTGGTAAGTAGATCAAATCATTCTGCCTAGTTTCAAAGGATTTCATATTTCCGAATACCCAGGAGCGTCTGGCATAGGTTTCTACTATCGCAATGTGCCTTGACTGTCTGCCTATTTAGCAAATATTATTTTCTTCGCGCCAAAAACACATTTTAATATATATTTTATTGCGTTACAAATTTGTAAATATCTGTCTCGTATTACCTTCCTTTTACTTTGTTCAGTATGTTAGTTGGTGGTAGTAAATCGGTACCGGTGCGTCAATAGTTTTTCGTGTGACCACGGATGTAAACGGTATATTAATCTAAATAACAAGTAGAATTTCGTGTACAACTCAAATCTCACTTTATTTGGAACAAGATGTTCCTCTTCTTTTTGAAATAATCTCCTTAGTATTTGAAATGCTGCTTTTGTAAAACTTAAATATATTTTACTGATGGTCTTCTGCTGAAATTGCACTTCTGCACACATGTATTTCCAATTTTTGTAAACTTGGACAAATATAAAGATATTCCACATGCAAAGTGGAAAAAGACAAATTTTATTTTTAAAAAGCAAACTGACTTTTTTTCAAAAAACTTAAATGATTTGGAATTTTATAAGCATCAAAGTTTTCACAATATAAAAGTTGAGAGTATATGATTTTTCTCTCCGAAATTATTGATTATCCTGTACCATGTATAATGAGCAAGCCAAGTGACAAATTGTAACAATTGTACAAAATAAATATGCAAATTTTATTTACTCGTGCGCATTGTGCTCATAGTAATCGGTTTCCAAGATTAAGGTGTAAAAAAGGCTAGGTGTGTAAAAAAAAACTCTTCATCCCAACGAACTGACTTGCTGTGATGTGGTTATCCATATTTCATCTTCCGGTTGGGTAACGCTACAATACCGTGGCAAGACCACCTGCCCGTCAACCAAATTTAGTTTCCTTCGACGCAAGAGCAGAGCCAGAAACAGACTGGCGAATGTAGTTGAAAATGACTGGCCGGGACAGGAACGTTTTCCAGCAAAACCAAATGGAACAAAGGCCAATTCCGGGCGGCTGGCAACCTGTTCCGATGAGAATCTTTCGGGATCGAACCTATGAAATTTAAATGTCAAAATTTAACTTTATCGTGGCTCGTCGGTGCGCCGTCATCTTTACACTTATTGTCTAGCTAATGTACATGTGACTTGACAATACAATTCAGTATTTTTTATCAACAAACTCAAATTTGTGATTGTCAATTCATACTTCTCGGGTGACGTCCAGGTGTCTGAGTCATTTGCGGCAACTCCGATCGCTTCGATGACCGGTGTTCCCTTCGGAATGATGTGGCCACCAATCTCCACGGCCGTGTCTTGGCTGCGGCCCGTGAAAGGAATAAGATTACTGATTCGTAGGGTCTCGTTGATCACCTGGTTCACATACCTGTGTGGCACAAAAAAACAAATACGTTTTTTTTTTACTATTTTATTATAGAAATGTAAATGGGTGTCCTCTGAGAAAGGTGAATCTTAACAAAACTGACTTTAATTTTCCGAGCTGGGCAGCAGTTATGTCGCCATCTCCGATCACAGATTCAATTTCAGCGACAAGTCTGTTTTGCACGTCGGAATGGGATGAAACGTAGTACAACAACCACGTCAGCACTATATTGCAAATGTAAAAGGTAAGGAACAAACTATTGAAATATAATATTAAACGATGAGATGTCTGAATAATTTCACCTCAAACTTTCTGAAAAAATTCTCTTTCAAATTATGTCATTTATAAATTTTAAACTTTCATAGATTCTCTGTATACAACTTACAATTCCCCGTGGTCTGGAATCCTTGGAAAATCGTTGCCACCGAATCATCGATATTCTGTTCCTCAGCGTCGGTGGTTGTCAGCCAACTCTTTGCCAAGAGGCAAGTTTGTTCCCCCTTCAGTTTAGAAACAGCTTCCTTCAGTTGACTGCGTACATTTTGAATGGCTAAACCCGGCAAGCAAGAGTGGCTTATTAGTGACAAATAATTGAAAGTTGTCCGATTGAGATCTTGAGAGTATTCAGACCTTGCTCCACAATCTTTTCTCGAGCTTCGTTTGCATCTAATGCTTTCCCTCGCAATTTCAGGTCGATATCCGTTGTACACTGGCGGAGGTAAAAATAGAAAATACAAAAGCTGCCGCACCATGATCAGGGGTTGAAATTTTGGAAAAAGACGATGCAGATCAGTTTGGACTTACAATATCAAAACTGCGTCTAAATTCCAAAATTTTGACGTTCTCTTTGAATTGATCTCCAAACAATGTAATCAACAGGGTCTTTAGAGCAAGAGCCATCATGTACTGGTGAAGTGGCACCTGTTGAGCTTCTGGTAGCGATTCCAGTTTTTTAATTACTTCGTTGGCCATCTAGAAATGAGGGAAACATATTGTGTTGTTGCAAATTGAAAAGTTTCATGTTCTCGCTTTAAAATAACAGTTACTCGAAAGGTCATGACATTGGCACAACGTACCTCCTTGTAGATGGGGAAATGAATTTCTTGCGAAGATTTCTGCAATACATCGGTAAACAGCTTATGCTTTTGTCTGGTGCTCGATCCATTGGCGAAGTAGATGCTATTCTGTCCCAACAGCGGTTGAAAGACCGAGAACAATTCACCTGTGTGGGACAACAATTTACAATTTTGTACTGAACGGAGTGCTAGCAGGTGCAAAGCAATTCAAGAGTATTCGAGGTCATTCGTACCAGGACGGTCAAATACATGCTGATGTTCTTTGAAAAGCGCGGCCGATCCCAGACTGACAACCAACTGAGACTCCAACCAAAATGAAGCTATTGGTCCGTGTTGTCCGTGCAGATTTTCTAAAAACTGATGAAGGCTTCCAGCTAACTGAATGTCTGGCAAGTTTCCTTCCCTAGAAAACGTATGAAATGGTTTACAAAAATACAATATCAGATTCATGAGTGGGTGAATTTGGCAGGATTCAATTGTTTCCCTATCTGTGGACATTTTAAAACTCCGGTGTACTTATCATTGATACCTCCAGTGACGTGGACAGATTTTGTAATCCACCTCAAACAAAATTCACTTGAATATTTATAAGCCCAAGCATTTGACACGGATATGCGGTTAATGACATTACACAAATGTCATTAACCTAGCTCAAAGTGTAGAATAAGTCGAAAAAGAAATGAGAAAGCAGTTTAAACATCTAAAACGTTTGCATGTCAATGTATAAGATCACAACGGGCTAATAAACTGTTCCTACTTAGGATCGGCAGGATTCAACCCCGGAATTGTGGTGCCAGTTTTCCGTGGCCCCTGAAAAACAAACAATAATTTTTAACTCTACAGTCGCTTGCTGCTTGCTTGCGAGTGATAAACCATTGCTGATCATTGATGTTTTGCAGAGCCCAAGCGACGCTAAATGGAAACACTACCAGACACAGACACAGCCGTGGCCAAATTGACAAAAGATAACCAGAAACTAAACGTATTCAGAATATTTTGTAGTTGCCAAAAAGATAAAATTACTTACGGGATACAGGTAAAATACGACAATAATTAGAACAGTCACAAAAGTAACTGCAAATATTGCAAAATCCAACATCTTTCGCAACAATTTATTTTTGACCAGACAGCAGTCTTATTATGTTTTTATACACGAACATAAATGACAATTTGACAAATTAACTCAACCTTATAACGCAAGGCTGCGTTAATTATCAACTTTGTTGTTCTTATTAGACAATTTGGCTATTTTAATCGATAGATCAACGCAACTACACATTAACATTAATAAAACATCTGGTGTGACGTGTGCTCGATGCGATTCAATAATCGGCCACTAGATGTCAGTATTCATAAGCGTCGAATATCTTCGAGATGATGATGCGTTGATCAATCCAGTCCTTCTCAAGTCTTCAATTAATAGTTTCATTTTCTGATGGTCAACGTGTCTCATCTCCAAGAGCTTTGAAGATCCCTATGATGTGTGTAAGCCGGAAGACAGACATATTATAAAAATAAACGCCGAGCACGAAAAGTTTGGCGCAAAAAGTTTGTTTGTGGCGAGCGTTTGTTTTTGCGAGTGTTTGTGTTTCGATTTTGATTTCCGAAATGTAAGTTGGAGGATCTTTTATAGTTTCTGCTCGCCTCATGATAATTTATTTAATGCATTTTGCATTGCGTTCTCCTGCCTTCTCCCAATGACAACGGTTGGTCAAGTTACCATTTTCAGACGCCTGTCATTAAGGAGCGTTTTATATGCTAGGTCATAGAACGATTAACAACCATGATCTGAACAAAATACAAAATAACTGGTATTATTTTTTAGCTATTTCAACAGGGCAATGGGATCCTTGGATTTATTTCCGCCGCCGCCTTCGCGAGGTCACGTAACTCTCGGCGAAGTGGATGGACGACTCGTTGCCAGAACCGATGTGGAATCGTTTTTGAACCAGGCTGCTGCCAGCATGGTAATTTAAAGTTTATATTTCAGCTTGTCTGTCTCGAAGTATGAAACTAACCAATCTATGGGTTCTATAAATAAAGCAAAGGAAATGTACAATGGATTGAATTGTCAATTTTCAGATATCTGGTCTTGCGGCTTTCACCATTATGCGGGAACAGGTTCGGCCATCGACTAGCAAAGAGAGTCTGAAAGCAGCCTTTCTGCCCGGAAGCGTCGACAGCTGGAAGAGGGCCGTGGCCGCTTGGTCAGTGACTCACCCATTCATATATTTAACTATTTTCATTATAGTTTCACTGGAACATGGTCCAATATAAAATTCAGTACCAAGAAGTCTAGTTAGATATAGCAGTGTAACGTGCTTCCGCATCATTTTATTATGAAATTCAGTGCTGATGCTCAAGCTTCTATGTTCCATGAGTTTTTACTTCAATGTTTCTGTGAGGCCATGTAACGCCATTATTTCATAACAATAAGGCTTATGAATCGAGTGATGGCTACTACAAGCAGCGCCTTAAAATAACCACAGACGAAAAATGTGTAAAAAGTCGACGATGAGCATGAGTGAAAAGCAAGGGACAGCCGTGTAAAAACGTCCTCGAGCTGGCGAGGCTCCATAAATAAAAATAATACAATATTTCATGTTTATTCGTATTGTGACATTAGGCATGAACACGGATTATACGCAGCTTTGGAGGAACTTGCAGAGAAGAAATCTGAAACTGGTTAGTCTAGTTAGTTACCGCCTATGCTGTAAAACCTAATGTGGCGTCTTTTTGTTTGCATTTTTATTCCGTGAACGCATCTTTTTAATTCGAAGTCTGATTTATCTTTCAGGTTTCAACTTCGTTGGAGCCTTCGCCAAAGCCACTTTTCAGACCTTAAGGTGGATCCGCAAGCTTAACGGCGCCATTTATCCTCATAGAAATGTAAGTTTTTCCATCCATTCAATTTCCTGGAACATCTATTAACAAATTCGTAAAAATAATTAGAAACTTGTACTTATTTGTGAATCGCAACGAGTAACTACAAAATTTTCTTTCTCCTTTTAGTTGACAACTGAGGAGACAATTGTTGCCTTCTCCAATGTTCCAAATTGGTAGGTTTTCAAAATTCCGACCATTGCTCATGTAGATTTTTAGATGTTTGTAATTTGTCGTTTTCCTGGTTACTCGGAGGGTTATTGATTGAGAGTAAAAATGGCATTTTTGGGAATCTTTCAGGCAAGATAGCTTGATCAGAGCGATCGCCTGGCACCCCCACACCAGCAAGTTTGCCATCGCTCTCCGCGACGATTCAATCAAAGTGTATAATTGTAATCAGGGAATCGTCCCCATTCTCAAATGCCGCCAGCAAAAGGGAATTGGCGATATATCTTGGAGGTACCTTAGTCATTGACACCAGCGCATTAAAAATGAAAGGCTGCCACAAAGAAAAGACATTATCTACATTTCAAATTTGCCTTTTAGACCCCTGTCCTCTTCCACTCTCGCCGTCGCCTGTGCCGCTGGAGTCGGCGTTTGGCACATGGAACCACAGTCGGTGGTGACTCGACCTTCATCTACCCTCTTTCAGTGGCTGACCCATCCTGGCCACTGTCCAGTCTCCTCGGTGCAGTGGAGCCCGTGTGGGAAGCTGCTTCTGTCCGCGTCGCCCAACGACACATCCATGATTGTAAGTGATATTGCCAATTTAGTTCACTGAATAACAAACGAAAGAAAAATGCTTCAAAGGTAGCACGGTGGTCCGACAGTTACAGAGAAATATGATTGGATATCACTAACTTTTTTTTTATCACCAATCAACTGTAGTCAACCGCACAACAGGCGTTCTGTACCCCTCATGGTACTTCAGCACTATGCGAGGGGCACGCCCAGTACCCCGGAATCGAAATTTTCGATAGCCTGCGCCGGGAATCGAACCCGGGACCGCCGACCCACAGTCAGTATTAGACTAGCATTTATCTTTTGTTTTTCAGAAATCAGACTCTGCGTGCTTCGCTCCTTCTTATTGTTCCTCTCAAAGACTGAGAGGGAAGACAATGGGGTAGTTGAAAACATTTCAACTACCCCATTGTATTTTTTTTTTCTACAGCAGGTACAATTAAGTGAATAAAACACACAAAGCATACAAAATATAACTGTTTAAAAATGGAATTTATATTATCTGAACCACGTTCTCCCATATGAACCAATTTACCCATTAGATCAGAGAATAAAACACACTGCATCTCTAAAAGTAGAATATCAGTTGGGTCGTTCGGTAAAGGCGCATTCATGCACGTTATTTGATGTTCACCTTTGAAGAATTAAAAAAAAATTGGGGAAATATCGTTGTTTTTAAAAAGTGGTTCTCAGTTTCTAATATTTCTAAATTTTGAATTGCAGATTTGGGATCCTGCAAAACAGTGCAATGTTCCGTTGAAGAGCGTCGGTGGTGGCGGCGTGTCATTCGTTAAATGGTCACCAGATGGAGCTCGAGTTTTCGCCGCCACACCTTCCAAAAGATTCAGGTTCGTTATTTTATTTCTTTATTTTTGTTGCTTGGCTGATTTGCATATTTATGCTCCGATTTTGGGAACACCCGTATGAAAGATTTCGCCCGATTAGTTATAGCAATGGTGAGACAGCAAAATTGGTGAATTCTACCAATTCAAAACATACCATTGTGATTGGGCACTTATTCCATAATGAAGAGGCAATTTCTGGACTTGATGCCCGTTTTTCTCCCTTTTCTTGAAAAATAAATTCGTAGTGATCACCGGATAATCATGGCTAAATCCAAATGTGTTTTTGAAAATGGATCTGTATTTCGTGTGGACAGGGTATGGGAGACAGACATGTGGGAGTCTGAATGGTGGTCTGCCGGACACAGCCGCTGCAAGGCTGCCTGCTGGAGTCCCGATGGATCGATCCTGCTGACCGCCATCAAGGACGACACGGTTATCTATTCCTTGTCGTTCGTCGACGACGAGAAGGATCCAGTGGGCGGATCAAAGATTGCCGTGCCAGTAATTGACTTGTCTTCAGTTGCTTTCTTGATCGACGACGTTCCAACCAAGTAAGCAGCAAGCAGCCCAAATGTGTCACTTGTTCTTGACGTCCCTAGATTGCATCTTTTTAAAATCTTGTTTTCCTCTAAAAACTTGTATTTTCATATGTCTATTTATATTCCAGTGTTGGCGGCAATGTTCAGTCTCTGGTGTGGGATAATTCTGGCAAAAGATTGGCAGTGTCATTTAGTATCAATGGTAAACATTTTTTATGACTGATTGTCATTGTTTTCATTTTTGTTCTAGTCTACTTATTCAATAAATTAAAAAAAAATATTGTTTCCTAGATGAAGTAAACGAATTCATCGCAGTTTTCAGCACTTCCGTTAAACCTGTTCTCGGAATGAGCCCCTGGTGAATATATTTCTTAATTTTACTTTCTCGTATGTCTTTATTCTTCCAGCAGTTCCCAATGAGTTGTGAAATTTTTTACACAGTAAAAAATAACGTCTCCCCTTTTTAAATATTTTGGAAGCCTGTTGAGTGATGACAATTAAACTTGTCTCCCTGTTACAGCGGTTTCGTTCGGGGTTACTCTGGTGAGTCGCCCCAGTGCATGGCCTTCCAGAACAACGCTGAAAGCGGTGCTGTACTAACCGTGGTAAGAATACCAGTCGTATTTGCCATTCATCCTTTTATGGAGTTTCGAGCGTGGTCTCAACTAGTTTATAACGTTGCCATTTCTTTATCCAAAAGTGTTGGTCGTCCGGACGAGTTTCCCACATCCCGTTTGTGTTCTCACAATCACAATTCGGTTCGCCCTGGCCGCTGCGCACGGCACCAGAATATTGTCACGAGTCAGTACCCTCCCCGCGCATCTTCGCACAGTTCACCACCAGTTGACGTCCCTGCACCTCGCCGAAGTCAAACCCCCACCGTGTTGACCATGCTGCAGTTTAATGCACAGTTCGGTCGCACTCGTCGAAGGCCACAGGTCAGACCAGGATAGCGGGCTGGAATGTCCAAAGTTGATCTTCTTTATTAACAAGATTCGGCCTTCCCGCCCTGCTATATCTAAATAAAATAATATGTTTGCCCAGAAGTGTTTTTTTGTGCGTTCTAGTCTAGTTTGTGCGTTCTAATCTAATTCGATCATCCAACAAATCTTGTCTTTGGACAGCTCATTTTAAGTCATCAATACACTCCTGTCTTGATAAAAAATTGAGTAAATCTATAAATTGAGTTAGTTGCTGATAGAAAATTATTTATTGGCGTTTAATAAATTGAACGAGTGTTTGCTTCCAGAAGATACATATTCTAAATTAGGTTGATAATGTATTTGAATGGACGTACGCATTATCTTTTTGACAAACAGAAATGGCCAATATAAAAGTCAAAAGCACGCAGAGATGAATATCATGTTTTTTAAATTATAAAAGATTTCCAAAGAAATGGATTTCTGGTGTCGTCACTTCAACATAGTTTGAAGATCGCCCAGGAAGATCTATGCAATTTAAGGAAAGTTTTAAATAATATTGAGCACTGCTCAAGAAATAAGAATATTGAACTTGCGGTAATCAGATATTCAAACAACGAAGATACGACCCGTCGTGGCGCAGTTGGTTTATGACGGACTGCGGTTCGGCGGTCCCGGGTTCGTTTCCCGGCGCGGGCTT
>JAQGBY010002825.1:0-21370 GCA_034698785.1 Mycogona germanica | reverse complement strand
AATTGTCTTAAACGACATTTCATCGTAAATTAAGACCACACATGTGTCATTTTTAAGATATCATTTTTAAGTGTGCACGTTCAAACAAGTCTTACAAATCATGATGGAGAATTGCATCAACATTCAATTGCAATTGCAATTGCAATTACAATATGTACCCACAAGCAGCCCCCGATTGGGGCCTATGGCGGGGGTCGAATGACCAGTTAAGGACAAAGGTGTGGTTGTCCTATAACAGGACACGCCTTTGTCCTTAACTGGTCGATCGATCCCCGCCGGGCCCCATTCGCGTATTATTCGCTTCTACATTAGTATTAGTTCATGCAGTTATCAAGTGAACTGAAATGCATTAGGGTCTCAGGAGGACAAGAGGATGCGATGAAACTGGTCTTGAGAAGGGTGAGGCAAGCGATTAAGCCTATATAGCGAAGGCAACAATGCGATGAACGTTGAGATCTTTTCGGGATTACACGTTGGCGGCCATTCTCAACGGTATTAGTGCGGAGACCCGGTTGTATACAGTTGTGCAACAATGAAACTGATATGTACTCCAGATCGCTGAGAAGGAATAGATGGGATTAATCCGACACGAACATTGTACTCACCCCAAGTACAAGTGGTTATAATCTCCTGTCGTATTTGCTGACCGCAGATAAATGATTTTCAAAGTTCTTCGAGGTGTGGCCGGAGGAGGATATCATTTTTTATCCTTTTAAAATTATTATTATTATTAATTTTAACGTTTTTGACGTCACTTATTCATTCGACATTCCAGCCGCTTGAAACGCTAGGTTTTAACTCATTAGCATAATTCAATAAATCACTCTTCATGAATTCTCGAATAGATCAGAACACATTTCACATTTTCTAATTTAAATTTTTTATCGTTAAAAGCAACACTCTTTCTTTCTTATGAAACAGAATGTAGATGAAATATGTGTACTGCAGATGAGAAGTACAGAGTAAATGCTATTAATAAAATATATTAGCGTTTACACTTTTATACCCTTCGGTATTTTACTTTATTTCCGAGAACTACTGTATATGAATTGCCTTACACGATAGTATTATCGATATATATTTTACCCGGTAGTGGGATCACTTTTATGGGTCAGGTCAAGTATCTGATGAATACTTGGAGTTCAATATTTTAGTTAGTCCGGGCACAACTTTCATTTTATTTAACTTTAGTTCGCGTTTGACTACGCAGAATTGATTTTAGCTTCCTGTAGACTCATCAACACATACATTATAGTAAAGTTAGCACTATATTTAAACAAGTAACATATACTTGTTATCAGTCATCATTTTGAATTCGCGATTTACATTAACATAGCAGTGTTTACTTAACCGTTGTTCGCTCACCGCGCCCTTTCAATAAATACTACTGGCGCCACATTTGCAAAAACATATGACTTATGAAGAAATACTTTCTACTGCCATCGTATTTTTTCACCAACAAAACCATGTACTCGCTAATTTCAGTCAATTTCTGAGTATGATTAATGCCCATTAAGTCAAGATTAAAAAGGCGTATGTGTCGCAAGTCCAATTGTTACTAACTGAATAGTTATTATTCGAATTTTGTTAACAAAATAAAAAACCTACATAAAACGGTGGTAGCTGTAAAACAAATTTGTTAAAACAAATTTGTAATTGAGTGTCAGATATTTCAGATCTCGATTTTGCCTATCGAGAAAAGAAAGGATGAAGTCGGTGCTGTCCCGAATTCACCCTTTCTCGATATAAATTTTCGCTTTTAGTGGAGTGCGGATTTGATTTATTTTTTATTAAATAGTTTATGCAATATACACCCTCATGTTTTTCAACGAGATCTTATCTTCGGATATCCGAAATGATGAATACGAGCATGACTAATTTTTCTCCACGCATCGAACAGATGTCCGGGGTTAAAAGGGTTACACGGCGAAACATGCGTCCAGCTGAGTCTCTGGCGCAGATAAATACGTGATACAACCCTCCCTCCCCCAACCCAATCTGATCATTGGCAACCAGGAAAACTATGCATGCACAAGCCCTGTAATTGTGTGCGAATTCGACATGACAGCAAAACATGTATCAGTCGGAGATAAATAACTCTGGTGCTCCTCGGACACATGCTTATCAAGCGCGTATATACTTGACGACGGAAATCCAGCTAAACATAACATGACACACACGGGATAATTTAAAAACCTGTCAGTCGATAATACAGCGGTCGATACGGCAGTTCAGGTCAAGTACGTGTGCATATGGTTAATATTTCTAGTTATAGTCTTATATTCGGTTGGGCAGAGATCACGTAGCGCCGCAAATGTTCTAGCGAAAGAAATCTATCGCAAAAGAGGCAACTAATGCACACTCGAAATATGAGGGTTGGTCTGAAAGTTTCCTGGAATGTTTTTTTGCTTTAAACAAAAACTGCTTAACCGAACCAATTGAAATTTAACATATATATACATATATATATTTAACATTGTATATATTGCTATTTTCCATATCTACTTCTCGCAATAATTTCCATTCGTATCGATGCGTTTTCCATCGTTATGCGTTTTTCAGCGCATGTACACCTGAGTGGATAAAGTCCGACCAACCCAGGTATTTTTATCTTCTTATTTTAATTACTTCATAATTTAATTATTTTAAGACTACTATTCACTTCAATCGTCCATCGATCATGTTTTAAAAAATTTGGCATTCTGACTGCTCTATGGCATTTCAATAGCTTCATCTTAAATATCGTTGAATTTATTAACACTGCTGTATTTTGTGAGCCCAAGGAAAATAATTTGATTGATTTTATCACCTCTTTCTGATCGTTTCTTCCCCTTTCCCCTTTGTTTCGTGTAATTTGTATTTTTTCTCTCTCATTGTAAATTTACAGCCAGTGGAAGTGGTCGCACAAACCATGTTGTGCAGTGCGCTTTACTTTAATTGTTCAATTCTTAGTAAAAAAGGCATCCGATGATCGCTGTGGTGCGCTTTAAATCGCTACTGTCTATCTGGGTAAATCTTTTCTGAAATTATTTAAAATCATTTTAATTTTCTTCGGGAGATGATGATCGTCATCGTTCTTGTTTTTAGTCAGTTGCAGTGGTTTTCAATTTAGTTCATTCCTATTAAATAACAATTATGCTATTATTTTATTTGAAAAGTTTGTCGCCGACTCTGTTTATTTTCGTCCGGCGATGTCCTGGACACAACTTGCTAATTTTTATTTTATCATTTTCTTTCTGGTCAGGTATTGAGCCAGCTACATGATTACTGGTTGTCTAAAATAACTCGCCTAATAAAAATGAACCGTAGTTTTTTTAAAAACTGAGAAATCTGAATGAAATGCCAAACACGTACACATTTCAGCCAGCTGCTCACAAATGTTGTCATTGTATTACAATTACTCGTACCTTCTACACTGCGCGTACCACTACTGCATAATGTCAAACGATAAAAACAATACCACGATAGTCTCACCCGTGGCGAAATGACAGCTTCTCTCGTAGTCACACCAAGTGCAGAGTGCGTAGCCAGGCCTACACTATTACCTGATACAAACAAGTTTGCTGGCTACCTATAGCGTAACACAACATCGTTAAAAATCAAAACATCTTTAGCTTCCTGCTTTTTGTGTTGTACGGACGATGACGACTTCAACTTTGATCTTATCTCTGATCTTTTGTGTTGGATTTATATCGGCATTATTTGCCCGCCTACTTTTTGTCTCAAAGCCACGAAGAAACAACAAACAGCACATCCCTCTTAACCCCAAATGTCTACGCGCGTCTTGGGCTGGCTAAGCGCGTATACGTGCGCATGCGTACAGTGCAAACTTGAATGGAATTTCTTGCGAGTATTTCTTGCCCCTGACGCATTTGGCATTGTTAAAATATATTTGTATCAACTTAAGAAGGTTGAAGAGTGGATGATAGCAAATGCAAGTAGAGCGAGTCCTTCGTAACTAGGGAAGAAGGTAAAAAAAACTGGGAGTAAACATTGAGGGGTCAAAATAAAAAAACTCGCTTGGGACGGGACTTGAGAAAAGCTAAATAATAATTGGGTTTGCGTTAGGCGCGTAGCGGGGAGGAAGCCAAACAAACTGCATGCCAACTGTCATCTCCTGAAAAATATAAAATTCTAATTTTTTTGTTCGTTGCTTAATTGTTAGGCAAGTGAGAAAGCTTCGGTTTAAACGGCAAGTCATTAGGGTGTTGTAGAGCTGTCATGGGGTGAGCAATTTTAAACGATCGTCAGTGAAACACAAGATAAGATAAGGGTACACAAGTAGGTAAAAAAAACCACCCCAAACACTTTTAAGTTTGGGAGCGGCTATAAGGTAGTAGTTGATGCGCTAGCTAACCCACACATACACTGCCAACCGCAAATTGAATAGATATTCAGGATTTTTTTGGTAAGTCTATGCCAAAATATTTTATAAGTGGATGATTGGAGTTCAATGTGCAAGTGTAGGGACAGTAAATTCTTAAAACATCCCACAATAAAAGTGCAGGCAATTAAAATTCAGTCTGTCTCACTAACCTAAATAAATATCAATTAAACTATTCTAACGATTCGTTGACCTCTAAATTTAAATGCTGCTGGCAAAGATGAAATCAATTGGATGACCCTTATTTTTAAGATCATTCTCTGAAAATGTTGAGTAAAGAATTCAAATGAACGAAAATACTTAATAAAATTTCGACATGTAACTATTAAGTACTTTCAAGAGTCGAACCACTCAATAGCGGCCATTTTATTTGACAATTTGGTCAACCGGTAGACAATATCATTTTGATGTTGGGCGCGTGGCCGACACGCTTCCAAATGAGAGCGGAATTTCTCATCCAGCAGCAGGTCAACTAATGGCCACAACAAGGCCCGAAGCAAAACAGTTTGTCTCACCGGGCCGCCAGACAGAAACCATATCCACGTTGCAAACGAAACTACCAATTTGAGTCCTAGTTAGCCAATTAAAAAGTCCTCATTAAATGTAATGGAGCGTCCTTGTTGGCAAGAGCTTTCAAAGCAGTCCAGTTTTCAATTTACCTTTTTTTTCTGCCACCGGGGAAATTCCTGCGCATCGGCTCATTTTCTATAAAGGTGGAAATTATACGGCGTACGTTACAGTATGTGTCGTTTGGCTCGTAAACAGAAAAATAATTTTAAAACGGAATGAAAAGCCACGAAATATGTCATCATTCATTCGCTCGATGATTTTTAACAATCTCACTAGAAACCGCGAGAGAAAATTACATGATACACGTCTATGAAACACGTATATGAAATGTTAAAAAATACCAAAGTGGCCAAATAAATGTTAGAAATTTTAATAATAGGATAGGAAGAATGTGATGTTAGGTATTTTAGTTTGTTGGAAAGTGTGATTGTCGAATGATTTTCTGCAAGTGTTAAAATTCCCTGGGTCAAAGATATATATCACGCAAATTACGGAGGTCTTGTGCCTCTTGACCTAAAATGAGTTAAAGTTAATGCAAAAGAAAAATGAACTAAGGATTTTTTAAATCTAAAACTATAAAACAAAGTTCGTGCTTCCTGTCTGTCCCTTGACAGCTTACCATTGGCATAACACACCACCATGAAATTTATCCTGGTAGTTGATCGCAATTTATTTATGGTTTTTATGTTGTTGCGTTCATGAGTTTTTAAATAAAACAATCAGAAATATCACAATGTCTATTTAATTCGAGAGTTGTAACGAGAAGGAGGTAGGCTTATGACGTCACAAAAGTAAAGATAATTGCGATAATCGTAAACATTTCTTCAGGGAACTATCGATACGATACCAATAAAATCCTGCCCACGTCAGACTTTCCCCGGTTTTATAATCCAGGGCGAAGCTGAGTTCCTTGTCTAGAAGTTCATAAAATGAGATCTATAAAATATTGTCAATTTGTAATCCTTACATTGTCTACACTCTTATTTTTGTGTGAACAAAAAAAAAAGATTTTTTAGACAGACGTCGTTAAATTTTCTCGTTAACAAATATTATGGCGATTATTTGCAGTCGACGACAGAAAATGCAATATATTATTATCCTTAAAAAAACTAGTTTGCGATTCCTGAAATATTACAGTCTTAAAAGCCAACGCTCATAAAACCAGTCAAGGACGATTCCTCTAAACGGCGATTCACCTGTCGACCCCGGGACTCAGCTGACCGTGCCAAGATTAAGGGGTTACTCAGAACAGCACGTGCAAGCTCATTGGATCAGACAACAGCTGCGATATGGAAAATTACTAGTCTTTTTTATCATGTTCGAGAAAGTCTAACTAACAACCTATGCCACCCCTTACCAATTTTCTCAACGGGTATCCACAAATAACGTGATGGCGCAGAGCCAATTACATTTTACATGTGAACGCACTGACCCTCCAATTTGCATCGACTGTTTTTGAGTCAACTTCATGCAAATTACAGATTGACTTGATATCTATGGCGTGCGAATACTCAATTATTATACGAATACTTTAATATAGGCTATCATTAGTTTCAACACCCCTGTCAAACTAAATTTGGCTCCAAACATTCATTGAGTAGAAAATCACATCAGGCACTTATTTCACGAAAAAAAGCTCAAGGGAAATTTATTCTCATAACAAGCAATTCTTTCATAATTATAGCGGTTCGTCATACTGGCGTTTAGTAATATTAATGAATGGCAAAGGTTTCTTTAGGCTCAGTTCGATACGATATATTTTGATAGTCTCACTCTTGAAGGTCACTAGAGAACACTACAACCTCAGATATAAACAGCCAATTGTACTGTATATAGATAGACGTTTTGTGACAACCTCAAATTGATATTGATATAGGTGTTGAGATCGTGACCGGTCAACCTACCTTATCAATCTCACTAAATATTGAAATAGTTCTGCGATGCCCACAATTTCGACTCAAATTAACATGTGATATTCACTAATGGCACATTCACACAGCACGATTTTTGATCAAATTAATAAAGATTTTCCTAAATACGTGCGTACGTCTTTTAATTGCATGCAAAAAGTCTATCGCTTGTTGCAGACTATGCATAATTCATTCGCAAATTAAGCGCCACGCACATTGTGTACTAGAAAATCTCTATAATTACCAATTTCTTAATTACAGTGTTAGACAAACGTCTCGTCAATCAACAACATTTGTTCAAAGTCTCACGCGTGCACAGAAACGGACACAAACTCAAAAATAATCAATTAACTACCAATATTTTGTAGTCGTGGTTCGAGGATTTCCAAACGGTATTTCTAAAGTTTCTTGAAGGTCAGAGAGTGCGTCATTATTTTTAGTTTTCCTTCTGATGTACAAAAGTGACAATGAAATACGTAGGCAAATAAACGCAGACAGACTTTCAAAAACCATGTACATGTATTTACATTATTTATATATTCAATATATTATATTGTATAGTTGTATATTTATATTATAAATATACAGAAAATATTATATTTTGTATTAGAGAAGTGCTTATATTTTCAAGTACTGCATTTGCTACCTCGTTGATCAATTAAGACATAATTACGTCACTGTATTTTTTATAGGATTACTCATAGCATCTGTTGTTTTCCAGATTCGATATACTGAGGTTATGAAATTTTTGTGCCATAGCCAAGGCGTCCCAAAATGCATTTGCGAACGCGTCCACGTCAGCAGCGAAAGCTACGCAAGAATGAACCTGATTGAGGTGAATCTGAACGTAAAGAAAATGTTTTTCCAGGCACGACACAAAAAAGAAAAGTGTGAGAGAAAATGACAGCTGCGTAAACAGACTTACTTGAGCAACAACCCGTAAGCCCACCGACTCCCCTATTGATTTTTCCCCTTTTCGAGAGACTATTTGATTCTTTAATTCGTGACGTGCTCGATTTGCATAAATTTTAATACATGAATGTTGACAGTCGCCAGTTCTCTCCACGCCCCAAGGTATACGAATATAGAGGTCCACCTATTGAATACATTTCTGAGTCGCAGAGTAATAATATTATGAAACTCTGTATACAGACTATATTCGTTATTTGACAATTTACAAACATTACATTATTCATTTCTGATGTAGGTTCTACAGAAGTTTTTCATAATTTCGATTCTGGCCTCCCCAAATCTATTAACTATCTTATTTTATCCCAGATTTTACGAACTTTTGACAGAAGTGTAAGAGGCAATCAAGACCGTTATGATTTCGGACATAATAAAATATAGATATTTAATTTTAAATAAAGATTGATCGCGGATCGTGTGAAATTCACACTAGACAAATTGTTGAGTTCATCATATGGGAAATACGTTATCGAAGGTAAAAAGTGCGCCATGGAAGACCCCCGTCATTTCTTATGAGATAATCGACAGATTCCAGATAAAATAAAGAACGCGCGAAAGAAAGGTACAAATGGAAACCGCCAGGCCCACGAGTATACAGTAGAAGACTATCTTAATCTATACTTAGTATACGCATAGCGTTTATTAAGCTTTCTCTATGGAACCATGGGCATATACAAATAGCCGTATCTGGTGATCTTGTCTATTGTGTTGCTATATAAAAGCTGTGAGACTTCATTGATTGGCAACAGGTGCAAACCGAGCTCGTCAGATGGAGCATTTAAAAAGCGCCTGTGCAGCGCGCTCGGCCTAACCAAACAACAACATGAATGAGAAATAGTGACGCTACAGAACGGTAAGCAGCAAAAAACGAGACCATTTTCAAAACAAAACCTATTAGGCACCCTGTACTGTTAGGCAATGCAACGAAAATTCAATTCAGATTCAAGCTTCCTAATCTAAATCCATGTGAACATGATAGGGAATTAGCGGAATGCTGGAACGCAAAACCAAAAAGGCGATAAGAGTTGGCGAAATGAAAAAATTAAACCAGAACACCGTGGGAACTGACACTTCAGATCATGTTGCACAAAAAATATTTGCTAGCATATTAATTTTACTTAAAATAATATCAGTATAATCCAATTATGCACTTCAGTTGACAAGTTTGCACAGAAATTCTGAAAATATTGCACCTACTCCGAAACAACGAAAATTATCTTTCAAATTAACACAAGAAGTCAGAAACTGAATTTGTTTGTAAAAAAGCCTTGAGCTTTGTGGCACTTAAACATTATAGCGGTTTGATTTTAACCCAAACAAATTCGAAACTCTTTATTCAAAATATTTCAAGAATAAAATTACATATCATGAGCGCTTGTCCGACATTCTATTGAAAATTAAATTTCTTTAGTAGACAATTTGTGCAATCCAAGTTCTAAAAAAGAGGGTTTAGATTATACCGAGCAGTAAAAATGTTTGTTAAGGTGGTTCACCATTGATTTAGTATTTTAAAACCCCCCTTTACCGAGAAGTGGTACCGAGTTACTACGAACTATTTATTCATATGTAGTAGAAGAAAGTAAGTTTTAAATTTCCCGCTAAATCCTCAATGTTGTCGCAATTTTGCACTAGAGGGAGCAGAACGTAAGATTGTTGCGAGCTGCACGCATTGGTATTCGTACCGCCATCTACAGTACGACCTGTGCAACTGGGGTAAAGCGAAACCGGTTCGGCGGGAAATTCAGCCGAAAGCGTTCATGCGCGTAAGAGTTATTACACATTTGGTATGGCCATGGAAATGTAATTTTGTTTGGGCCCAATGCGCACCTACGATGAAATAATTTTAACAGTTCGTTGGAGATTAGAAACGCACACGTACGTGTGTATACCAAACAAAATTACATTCACCAGGTACATGGAAACTATTTTTACTAAGTCTAATTTCAAGGTTACAACTCTTAGTATGCACGTAATTTGTTTTCAATATTAGAGACTCATCGAGTCTTTGTTCGCCCAAAGAAAGAGGAGAAATCTCTTCCCTAACTTACTTTAAAAAGACGAAGTGGCGATCTCAAAATATAATACTTTTAGATATTTAGATTGATTAAGATATAAGTGACAAAATAATATTTAAAAGAGCTATAATATTTTGAGCTCGATCGCCACTCACTCGTCCTTTTATACAAAGCTGCCCCTAACTCATCCATTTTAATTATTTAACTGTAATATGCCTTACCCTTAATGTTAATCAACAATTTGTTTCATAAAACAAATAGCCGCAAAAACAAATTATTACAATTACAATATGTACCCACAAGCAGCCCCGAATGGGGCCTATGGCGGGGGTCAAATGACCAGTTAAGGACAAAGGCGTTTGTCCTTAACTGCCTTATTGCAAAACAATTTTACAAATGACACAAATAACATGTAAAAAAATACTTGTTAAGGAGGTTCACCGTTGATTGAACCATCAAATTCTCCATCAAATTTCACCCCAACATGAGAATAAAAAAATAGTTCGGGGAGCGACCCCTTCTTACGTTGCGTCGATGTACTTAGTTCCTGAAGCTCCTCGCGGCCGCCGTCGGTCACTTGGGCGATTTCCTGCCTCTTCCCTTTACAGGACGAGTGGACCACCGATCCAGGCCTCCCACACGTTGCTGCTGACCTATGCAGGAGCCGGACCAGGAATCCGTCCAGCTGGAATTGCCATCAAGAGGCATCTGCCATAAATCCACGTCGCAAATTTTCAATCGTACAATCCGGTCCCTCGACTGGACTGTGGACTTCCAGCCGCACCAGCAGGTCTGATTGTTGGTCGCGAAAATCCAAAACGACCCGACTTGGCCAACGCGAATTTACCGAGGAAAAACAGAAAGTTCGTACTAATTTTGTGTCGCTTCGTTGGGTTCAGTTTTATTTTCTTGGCGGAGTCCATCTACTGACCCATGTTAATCAGTGTAACGTTGAGGTAGGAGTGACGACGATTACTACCTTGAATCGCCAATCTTGACAATTACCAGGTGGATCCCCTGGTGGCCGAAATGGCGGCCACCCGCCACTGGGGGCGCACCGAGAAGAGGTGGCGATGTAACAAGTTCATTAATTCTACTCATAAAACCAACACAAAAAGCTGATTAGTTTCTTAATTTATTTAACCAAATAAAACGTATAAAAATGCACAGTTGTTTGTCGCGTTTGTCCAATATGTTTTACACAAAAAGCACAATAAGAAAGTAACATCGCTTGACTAGGTAAATTATACAAATTGGCGTGCAGGAGACAGGAATAAGAAAATTTTCTTTACAGGAAAGGTTTATTACTGGCCGTCATCGAGTAGAGGTTAGCCAGACCGATTAATCAAAAAACAAAAATATGTGATACTTTGTGTGTGAGTTTGACACAATCAAAGCAACTATCGTGAAATATCGCATGCTATTTGATACCGATGACATCTGCATTGCAGGCGCCTTTTACATGATCACACACATACACATAAAGTTTAAATCAACTTTTTAGAGCGCCGAAATTCAATTAACCAATAAGAAACGTACTTTTATGCCCTTAGATGAAGCCTTCCAACTTTGTTTACTAAACGTCGTTAGTCCAATGTTTTTGGTTCCATCATAAATACACGTATAGTCAATAAAAAATGTCTAATCGTTCGGCAAAAAAAGCAGATTTTCTGTTTCCATATTATCGAATAGGGTATTTTCATAATCGTTGCACACGCATGATCAAATTAATTGTACAACTACTAAATATACATAGAGGGAATATTTAAAAAAAAACAATCATGCACTAACTCACTTCAACCATAAACAATTTCCTTAAAAATACCTCGGAACCAAAAATATAGCGTTATAGTGTTGTGAGAATTTAGACGAAAACGACGATCATTGGATATTTTTTGATATAGCTTTACTAACCACAACACCTGAACATATTCTAAGCAAAATTCTATAACAATATCCCTTTTGCTATCAGTAAAATATTTTAAAAGTTCGCAAAATGTTTCAACATGGTCTACGGAGAGCGAGTGTGCTGTCACCTTGAAAATATATAAATGATGTATTCAATACAAATTTGGTTGCAGCAAAATAATGAAGAATATACATTTAATGTGATATATATATTTATAAAACAGCTTCAAAAACATGACCACTACATCTTTGCACTGTACAAATAAAGTTTTATCGAATAAAACGTTTTTCTCTAGAGTTGTCCAGGATTCTTTACCAATCTATGCAGTCACATATACACGTAACTACGTGCTCGAAGAATCATAATAATCGAATGCACGATTCATTCATGTACCAGCTCCATCTCAAACATGTACTTCAATTTCTTTTGATTGAAAATGACTAGGGCATAATACAAATTTTTCCCTCGTTGCGACTAAAATATAACACCGTTCTACGATGAACGAATTACCTGTTCTCATTGGTTACTGCAAACGGGTTATCATAACAAAAAGGCAACCACTCAAAGCAAAATAATGAGAATTCAGTGTTACACAGTTGTAGGGTGGAAACAAAATGATTTTAACAGTGGCAGTTGACAACTTTAAACTCTTGAAAATTTTCATTTTTCAATCAAATCTGGCTCGGAACAATTGTCATCTCACATCAACACGTCATACGGCGCTGCTACGACAACTACAGAAACAGCATCTTGATCCGTCCAAACTCTCCACATAGTTGCACTAATCAACAGCGGCTAACTTAATTTCGACAGTTTTTCTTATTTACCTTTGGCTATCAATGTGACTCCTGCATTTGTTTGATACTGCAATGGCTGATGTTTCATATTAATCAGAGCTATTTGAATCTGTAACGTTTTAAGCAAGCATAAATTACGACGAGAAAGCAACCAGCGCGAAAAGAGTAAATTATTTATAAATATGTCAATGTTTTAGTTAAGATAGCAATTATTTTAAATTCCAAGAGTTTTCATAATGACAATGTCAAAAATCTGCTATTTTGTCTTAGAGATTTCTAAAGGCCTCGTGTTACATTATTCAAGATTTAGATTTAAAGCAAGAATCATTGCCAACATGGCGGTGCAAGCAATTTGCAAAATGAAGAACGTGGTCCAAGCAAACCCTTTAAAGTCCAATAAACAAATCAGCCAACTCGAAAGTGTATCAAGGACGTCTAACAGATCAAACATATTAAATGTGCGAGTTAAAATTACCTTCTGGTGCTTAGCCAATGTGTCCGTTCAACTTCTAATATCGTTGATATAACTTTTACATAAGTGAAAAGTGTTGACAGCAATCAATTATATTTTGCTGGTCTTATCAATCAGAAATAAATTTGAAATACAAATTTGTATTACCAATAAAGACTTCTTAATTTTTCAACCAAAGGGATCATAAAACGCAATGATTTGCTGAACAATCGTCTATATACAAATCAAAAGCACCAACTGTGATGATTCTGTCGACGAGATTAGCCATACATAATTCTAAATTTTTTCTTTAAACGACAACCACATCACTTATTATTTTTTAAAAAATTCTTCTTCCTCTCTGTGTAGAGTGAAGTGACTCCACACACCGTGCACACTCAAATCCACGTAAACTGCTATGCGAAGAAAGCCGATTAAAATAATGACTTCTATAAATTACCATATACATGTATATATAATTTTGTGTGTGGGTCTGTAATAAGAGTAATAATAGTAATAGAATGCCTTCATAGTCGTAATATACATATAGAGGCATCTGTGCAGCAACATACATCGTTTTAACACACACGGTGGTGCGACGAGGCTTCGCTTTGACAATGGTCGATAGCCGAATGTCCGTCTTTTCTCTTTTGTTATTTTTTTTTGGACGAGTCACGTGATGAATGAGTTTCGCTATAACAAACGGCCAATCAGCAAGTCACATGGGCTTCTTGTGGCTCCGGTGTTTCCTGATCCCCTCGGGAGAGACAATGTGCCTCAAGACACGCTCCCCGAGTATTGGTCCAGTGTCCCGGCGCCGATCAGTTCGGAGGAGATGGGGCAGGTGGCGATGCACTTTGGAGTCGTTGGTATAGCACGGTAGAGAACGTCCCAACCGGATATTTAGAAAATAAGTAGCCGTACATGTGTGCCGCGGACGTCCAGTCCCCCATCCCCATGATTTGCGCGATGACATCGAAAACTTACAGTGAGGCTACACACACACACATTCAGCGAACGCACAGTGAGGCTAAAATTGGAGTGCGCAAAATTTCCCTTTTGGTAAATGTGTGTTTAACCGGGCCCGATCGAGTAGGACCAATCGCACCGTTACGTAGTGGGGGGAGTCATCTTAGCTTGCCAAAAGAACAACTCAGGGTTCAGGCTCGAGAGCACACCAACACACTCACGCCCGAGTCCAAGTGGTTATTAGTCTGTTGTTGCTAACTGATCTATGTTCTGCGTTTCGGTTTTTTTTTACGTCTGTCTTTTTTTGTTTTAAAGTCGGCGTTCGGACCCGCTCATACAAGGCTCAGCGTGAGGGCCGACGAAGCTGGCACCAGGCTACGGCAGACACAAACTAGCAACAGGAATATGGCAAACTGGGGACTGGTCGCCGAGGAAGCTTCGATGTCGGCCACCGGTTCGGCCTGCATCTTCAGTGTCCGCTGGGTGATCGCCTCCGAGAAGTCACCCCAGCCGGCACTGTTACGGGCCGCCACACGTAGCACGTACATCTTGTCCTGCTCCAAGTTCTTGACTGCGTAAGAGTTGCCTGATTGGAAGGTGAAACGCAATAAAAATATATAAGCAAATGTAAATTCATTTTGAAATACTCTGTAATCAATCAGCACTAATCAACAGAAAATAACAGAATACAAGTTGCACCAAAGTATAAAATAATTTTCAATATCCTAATGGATTTTCTGAAAACTTTTAATTGAATTATGAGAACTATATTTTCTGAATTTCTGAATTCTGCGTTTGTTCAAGAATTATTAATATTATTATTACTATCCGTTTCCTATGTTCGAAACAATATTTCCAGACAAAGATCAACATATTTGCATTCAGCTTTACTTATTTAACTGCTTTAAATATGATTTAATGAGTTGTACCATTCATTATGACGTACATTATACATATTAATACAATTTAAGGAAGCATTTCGTTAATTCTCAACAATATATATTTTTGCAGCAGACGCATATTATAATGAACAATTAATTCTTCATTAAATGTATTTACTTATTTATTTATTAATGGATATTAATGTATACAGAGTATATTAATGGAAAATATATTAATTGAATACTCTATATTTATTTGACGGAGAATTGGTTTCATACAGAAATACATAAAATATAGTAGGAAGAACGTCTGGATTATATTCAATAAAAATGGGGGTTGTGCCCAGAACAGGCCGGACTTAAAAAGACGAAGGGGCACAACCCCCCTTTTTATAGAAATACATACGTTTGTTTAATATTTCTATTTATCAGCACTACTCAGACTCACCGATATCAAATTCTTCTTCCAATCCCTCATTCCACTTTTGGCCATCCAATTTATACTGAATCTTATACCCCAGAAGCTTTAGTTCCCCTTGTCTCGAGGTTGTGATGTCCAATTCAATACTACTTGGCTGGAACTCCTTAATGTTGATCAACGGTATTAAGGGTCTTTCTAAATATACGAAACATCAAATTCGTCATCTGCAGTTTCGAAATTGTGAAAATGCTTTGCAACATTTAACAAACATATTGGTTTTCATGAAAATTCAACAAAACTTGCGAGAAAATAAAATCTGCATTCAACTACTGTTCTGTGTAACGGGTGAGTACACAATAAAAACAGCATGACATAAAAAGCCAAATAAATAATTTGATCAGATATAAAACTTAATTACACGTGCTCGCAACGAGATCAACAATTTTACCTCCTTTCTTAAGTGTGATGTCCCTTTGAATCAGACCCATTTCATTTTCGGCGATACACGAATATTCTCCAAAATCAGATTCATTGTGAATTAGCATCTGAAAAGCAAAATAACAATCGGTTATAAACGTTAAAAAACATTTGCCAAAAAAACAAATAGCGCACAAAGTAACATGCGTACGGTAGGATATAAGAAAAATAAATATAGGAAAGAGCAGTCGGACGCAAATAAAATAAAACGCCAAATCTTCAAGTTTAAAAAGCAGGTTGAATTAGAAAGTGGAAGAGCATATTGACAGAGCACTTTGAGTTCATAATCTCAAATCTTTGCAAAGACCTAATGCAAGATTCTTACTTCGAGGACAGTTTTTCCTTTGTAATTGTGAATGGTGTATTGACCGTTTCCTCCTTCAATTATTGTATCATTACGCAGAGTCCACCTGAATTCGGGATATGGCTCGCCGTGTGCCTCACACGTCAGATTAGCACTTCCGGTAACGTAGGAGTACACCTTATCAACTGTGTTCGTCTTCCATTCGGGCATATCTTCAAAATAAAAATTACGAACGCCAATGTATGGTACGCAAAGAATGAATTATTTTGAAATCACACTTTCATGAAATTCAGAAAAATTCTATATTTGCACATTTTTGCATATGACAGACATCTTGTATATCGTATTTTGTGTGCACAGTTCAGCTACTTACATTTAACAATAAGAGTTATTATTCTTTCGTTAAAGTCGGTTATCTTCGGACTCTGCTGCAGAGCTGTGCAACGATACTCCCCCGCATCACCTCTGGTTATATTCTTAATTAAGAATCCATCGTCCGTTGCATTGTATCGATCATCTGAAAATATTTTAGACAAGAACACACAAACAATATTTTAAACACGATCAATTTTTCCTATTGTACTCGGTTATAAATTTTTAAAAATCATAACATTGAAACAGATATTTTAATTTAAGTGAACGTCGACTTATTCTAATTTCCGGACATGGAATATTTATTTAAATGTTATTGTTTGTTGACTTTGTAAACAAATTTTAGTTTGCAGAGTCAGAACTGTCTTATAGATAAGACATTTATATTAACCGTGTTTGTATATCAACGCTTGAAATTCTTGTTATCAAATGAAAATAGATTTTTAAAGTCCACTTACGGAGGTACCAATCTGCATGTTTGGGTTTCCAATGGACGGTTGGACTCGGGTCACCTTCCACTGCGCACTTCACAACATAGTGTCCACCCTCTGGTGCGTATTGGATTATTGGAGTATCCACGAAAGTTATAGGCTCTAAAGAAGAATATAAAACAATCACATCACCAATTTGGAAGTATGACAATAAAACTAGAATATGCTGATAAATTGGCGACAACACTTATAACAACAGATTACACTAATTTTTAACTTGTGTTTCATTGACACCACTTACTCAACACTTGTAACTTGAAATCTCTGATGACTGGCAGACCGTCAAGCTCGGCGTTGCATTGGTAGATCCCCTTGTCGCTGTGCTGAATATTCTGAAACACCAAGTCCAGCGCACTGACAGCTCGGTGCTCAACGTGTACTCTGAAAATGATAAAAAAATATATATTTAAAATTTAAAAGTACAATTACGCACATCATTAGTGAGCACAGAGATCCAAAGAATTTGAAATTCCTTCGATTTTTCAAAAAAAAAGCGTCAAGGAACGAAAAAAATACATGATCTTCTGATTAGATAAAATTAACAAATGTCCAAAATCCAACACATGGATCCTTAAAAGATCAGCCGCCGACAACAGCAACTTCGCAATTGGAATGCCAGATGGTGTTCAACCAAGAAGATTCCTTGCAGTAATAACAAAGCGCCATCTGTAGGCAACAAAGAAAACAAGGCTCTTTCTCCAATTGAAACAGGGAGATGGAGATGGAACACGGGTGAGGTCGATTTAATGAGGTAACGGTAACGACAGAGCAAAACTAATGGTCTGTCATTAGCGGAATATATTGTATATTCGAGCAGAGAAAAAGGGAGGGGGGAACTAAGCGACATTGCAGTATTTTGGCGCCAGACGTGTATTTCGTGCTGGGAAGTTGTATTAGGTAAGAACCGCAGACCCTCCGCGTGCCCGCAAGCTTATGTAAATACATTACCTACTAGGTAAACAGTCTGATAACAGCGCTAATCTGCGTAATGGATCCGAGGGCTATTTCGATAGGGCTAGATCAGATTGTTGATATTTTCCGGGTGTCTAGACGTTGTGTCAAGCTAGTGTACAGGGTGGCCAGAGTTGGACATCAACGCACCTGCCTTTGATAAATGAAATGAGGACGACATGCTCGATGCCGTCTTTGACACATGCTACAGAGCTCCGTATAATATATTATCAGTAGTTAAAATTTACCGATCCTTGACACTCACAATAAAGTTTCTGATTCTACACGTTTAACTTGAACACCAAAGATATAGGTAGCAATTGATGGGACTAAAGTTTAGAGAGGTATAACTCAATTTTTTCAAATTTTAAGTTAGGTGCAAAAATGCAATCTCGGCATGTAAGATGTCACCTAAACCAAAGTTATTCAATAGCTGAAGTTGGATAGATACACGGAACCGTGTTTTCTCAATTCAAGAATTCACTCCTTCAATTACTGTCAGAGGGAAAACAATTTGGGCCACAAAACAATTTAATTCGAGACTTGAAAAAGATAGGCGATGACGAACATCTGCTTAATTGTGACAGCCAGCTATTGTTTTGGGGAATATCCAATAGGGTGTACTAACACCAAGTCTAATTGATGTATTGTTGACATCACCAAAAATGTCAGGGCTCGGCCATTCCTTTTCCAGAAAATAATCTTTCGCTTAACCGTTTCTAGGCAACGTTGGTACAACGTTTCATAGAAATAAAAGCATCGGCATTAATCCCCACAACTATTCAGCCGTAGTCTGTTAATGTCAGTTTTAATTGGAAGGCAGTTCTTATTTTCTCTTAATAACCAAGCCTCGCACGAGTGTAGCTTAAATCATTGGCATAGTTGATCCGCAAAGGACGCCTAATTAGAAACAACGGTGCGCATAGGTGTCAGACGTCGCATCCAACTAGTTTAATCAATACAATGGGCGATATTTTCCGCCACCACCCTCACCATCTTCTTCTTAACGACAATCTCCTGGATTACTTGAAAGTAGAAAACGGACTAAGATGCTTTTAATTGCCAAAGATTGCGTCGAAACTGCATATGACATGTCAAGTGTCTGGAGGGTCTTACGATACAAGATTACGGTGTTCGACGGAGTGCGCGAAAATACGAAGCCCCAACTAATTCTAAAATCGATAACGAAAAATCTTTTTCGCCTACGCTCCACAAATATAGATACAGTTGAGCTTTTCGATTGGCCATTGAAACAATATGTTGACGTTTTTCCCCGGTTTGTTTAACGTATCCCGGAACATAATTTCTCCACCTCCGTCTTCTTGAAACTCTTTCAAACAAATCAAGCGCCGCTAAGAGGGTCGAATTTTTCTATCACCTTATATCTTCAACTTCGTATTCAACGAAAGAAAACAGACGTCAGAACAAAAGCAACGCGATAGGGAAAGATAGGATCAAGTAGCGTTAGTGTCTGGTTGTGTCTCCTTATGAGGATCGATCGAGACAAGAATTAACCGATTGAGTCGAGACCGATATTCTCGCAACCGATCCGATTCGTGACCGAGTCGCATAAGTAAACCGATCATATACTACAGAGTACAAGCGGACCACAGATATGACGTCATTGATCCATTTTGATGACGAATCGTTCTAATCGTTCGTCGTAGCGCAGTTGGTTAAGCGTCGGGCTGTGCTTCGGCGGTACCGGGTTCGATTCCCGGCGCGGGCTCTCGATTACTCGATCCCGGAGTACTGGTGAAAATGTGCCTCTCACATAGTGCCTAAGCACTGAGAGGGGTACAGAATCTTTCTGTTGTCGGGATACACTTCAGTGAATTAAAAAAAACTGTAGCATTCGTAATCCACTCGGAGTAAGCACAAGCGAACGAACACGGGACAGTGCCGTGGAAAATCGACGACGAGCTGGCGAGGCTCCACTCGGAGTAAGTCATACGCTCGCATTCTAAATATTTCCGCCGATATAATTCTGCCTTTGTGAACTGATTTGTAAATCGGCCACAGTAAAAAATGGGCGACAGTGAAAATGGTTTCCCCGTTTTGCATCCGTCCCTCTAAGCTAAGTGACGAGCTAGGTCAAACGAAACGCGCTCCCGAGCGCCATTCACTCTGGCGCGGCGCCAGATCAGCGCTCTGCTCCTCGCTCTGTATCCGAAGTGAGAGCTCGCTTAGCGGGGATGAAAGGAGCTAAAGGTGCGGCGGGGATGGGAGATGGGAGGCAAAGATAGATGGGATCTTGTTCGTGAAAGACGACGTCAAAGGAGTTTTCTGAAGAAAAATAATGGGCCCAGATGTAGAGGGAACGATCGGGCTACTGTGTGTGTGGGGTGGGGTTGGGGGGAATGTGAGAAATGAAGGAAGATGGAGATAACGATATCGAATTCGATCGTCATTCGACTCTTACGAGCTACAAAATACATTCGAATTTTCTTGTTAATTTTATTAGCCACGACATAAAGGAGAAGCGCCAAATTGCCTGGACTTAATTGAGCCGTTGCTTAAATTTGATTCGAATCTCTTCGAAATCTCTGGTGCGGCCATTTCGCAAAAGCGGATTCGGTAAATACCACTAGACTGGCATAACCCTTTCACAACATTAAATTAATTGTTTTCTATTTTTTTTTAAATTTCAATCACTGAAGGAGTTTCTGTACCACTCTTAGTGTTTCGGCACTGTGTGAGGGGCACTGATATATGTAGTTATTAATTTAATTTACTATATATCTGTACCATAAACTGACATCAAATTGTATCCGACCTCTGGTGGCCCTGAAGATAAAACCCTTCAATGTTTCAGAGTTCCTGCAGGTGTAGTCATGGGCTCTCTATTTTATCCACTTGTTACTTAGCCTTCCTCTTTTTCTGCTGCCCTCCACTTTCCCCAGCATAAGCATAATTTATTATTTGTAGCCCTTCAACCGATCATCCCATAACAGTTACGGTTTGCCGATCCGCATTTTTTGTCGGCTTGCCCAAAACTGATACGTTGTGAGTTTTAAAAGATAATTAAAAAAATACCTTTTGTTACGTTTGTTTTGTTTCTACGGCAGGACGTGGGTCATTGAAAGTTAATTTGCCGGTTAAAGGGTTAATATAATAAATGTCATACTATCATATAAGATGCCCACATGACATTAAGGTAAGCAACGCAGTCAGACTTATGTGACTTCCTCCACTTTACTGGTGAACAACCAGAAATTAGACATATGATTCATTTCTCTCGGCAATATTTGGAATTTAAAAAAATAAATCAGCAACAACGGCTGACAATAGTATGAAATTCATACAACAGTTTGGTAACGATATAGCTAGTACAAGCAACATTGGCACCAATGGCGCAATATTGGCCCTACACACTTAAAAAAATGTCTCATTTTTAAGACATTTATTGTCTTTTGAGATGAGGAAAAATTAAGAGAAATAAAATGTCTCAAATTAAAATTCTCTCATTTTTAAGACAATTTGTCGTATTAATATATCT
>JAQGBY010002824.1:0-21373 GCA_034698785.1 Mycogona germanica | reverse complement strand
AACCCCCCCCCCCCCCCGATTTGTATACCAACTGCATCAATTTAATTTTAATTTAGAAGGCGTATAATCAATATTGCGCTTACCTGACATTGACGAGGTTACTGGTAAGACGCGCGGCCGTCTCCTTGGCATCTCCCTCGCCAGTCGTATACCTGAGGGCTACCGACGGGGCATGGAAGAAAGAAAACAAAGCTATGAGCAAATATAATTAAGACAAGACATGAAAGATAATAAGATGATGATCATCATCGGCAGTAAGGAACCTCGGTTTGCAGAATGTACGTCAGCCTCCTGAGACCCCCCGTGTCCATATACGACTGGCGAGGGAAGAGTTCTTTCCATAATTATGAAGTATGGAAGCAAATCCAGAAACATATCTCCTGTAAAACTCTGGTCTCAAGTAGCTGCACCAATCGACGGACTAAGCTGTATATTACACGTTAAAGTTACAATTACTAGATGACAGTCTTCGACTAAACTTTGACCAGTCAGGGTAGCTATTTTGAACCACAGTTTTCATTTTTTCCCAGTTAAGCTAACAGATACGCTCGTTTGATACTATTTTACTGCCACAAAAGCGGGCATTAGAGTATCCTTTCATCTTTAGTCGAGTTTTTCTTTTCTTTAGAACTGTTTGTTAAGTGGACTTACCAGCTGTTTCAGCCTCAAAAGCCCCACAGGGAACGATTAGGTAATTTAATTTTGCCTAGTTACAGTATGCTACGGTAGGTAGGGATCTGAAATCTGTGTACATGATTGCACGAGCACGGATCTCCTAGCTTTACTTCCATTCCGAAGGAAGGTGCACACAGGAACATCTGGTGCCCGAAACATTTCTCGGCAGGGAATTGAACCCGCGATCACGGGGGTAGTTATCTGAAGCGCTAACCACTAATCAAATTGAGGCAACACAAATGCAGCGGAGGCCCGCGAAAATAATTACACCCCAAAATTACAACGCAGAACTCGAGCGGCACAAAAAAGACGGAAGTGAAAAAAAACTTGATGGAAGCCGAAAGCGAAATCGAGAAAGATGGAAACGCAATGCTTTTACATGGAATTGTGTGAGGCGAGTAGGCTACCAGTAATAAAATAGTGGCCATTTGAAAAAATTATATCCATATCATTTTTTGCATTGAAAGTGACCCGAAACCGAAAAACAAATCATGGGCGGAGCGCCAGCACTAGGTGACGTTAATTTTTGCCACTTTTAAATAGACTGAAATTGTCGCCGCTAGCAGCACTGATACACTTTTCTATGTCGCAGGTTTTCCAGATTCCCTGCTAGATTTAAATTGCCGATGGTCATACAATTATCGGATTTTTCGAACTATCGCTCCACTTTATGTGAGATTTTAATACCGCCAATTCCTGACTCAACACCAGTTGGATTGCGACGATGTTAAAGCATTAAGAGCTACATACAGAGAATCAATTGGAAAGAGAGAGCTCACCCATCGAGTACATGTTGTCAAACACTTGGTGCATTCGAATCAGCTCGTAGTACAGCTCGTCGTAGCTGGCTGGGGAAGGCAGGAAAGTGTCGCCGTAAGTGATGAAAAGGTTGAAGATATTCACGACCTGCGGAAACAATGGGGGAGAGAACAAAACAGCAAAATCAAATTTGCAATCCTTTATTATCTTCATTTGCAAAAAAAAAAATGAAAGAAAAAAGGCGCACGACTGAACATATGAACTTGTTTTCCGCCCAAAGAGATATAAGTATATAGCGATGGTATTTCTGCTTGTCTTCGTGTGTAACTGCGAGTTTGATGCTCCCCGAGATTGAGACACCCGACAGAACTGAAACATCGTTTTGCTTAACGATAACAAACGTAGAACAATTTTATTTTTCGGGGTCGCAATTGTATTAAGATTATGGAACTTGAGGAGAGGGCCGTGGACATTTGACTAATTTGGGAGAGCTCTCGCCCAAAACTCTCTAAACAGCAACGGTAAGAGGAACGGTTTTCATGTATTTAATGAACCATGTGTTAATTTATTTTTTCGGTGTAATTCGAGTTACGATAAATAAGACGGTCTCACTGGTGACAATTTCTGAATTAAAAGATACCGACTCTTAAATCGTAAATGTTGAAAACGTTGATCATCATCATTATCATTACGAAACAATCAAAAGAGTGCGACTCGAATACATTTCGAGAATATACACTATACCCCCCGATTCGAACATTTGATTTGTCGGTTCCCCTTTTATCCAGCGCATGATTGGCTTATAAATGAATAACGACGCACACGTGATCAAATATGGACGCAATAAGTGCAATTAATTAATGACTGAATCGACTGAGCGAGCCAAAACAGGGTTGGCTTAGGAAACCGTACAACTAACCTGAAATGTGTAACAATACTGGTATTAGGACTGGAAATGATAGAGGAGACAATGACGACGGGTGATGGGAATTTCTCGATTTATTTCGACATACATAATGGATTATGACCGAAAATTAATTACCGACAAAAACGGAAGCCGGAGGACAGATGCATTATTTTGGGCTACCATGCAATTTTCTCATACGGTTAACGAACAAGTTAACTGGATCCCATTTGCATAACGAAATTGGTTTATTATTGTTATGTAAAACTGTCTCAAAAACGAAGCCATTACCTAACATGAACAGTCTTTACCAGGCTGCAGAATATCATTATAGTTGATTACAGTAAGACATCGTACGGTGCGCTACAGTACCGTTACGGTTTTTACAATATTATAGCGCTGTTTTACTGAATGACATCCGAAACTACTCAATGTGGATACGAGCACATCACATTCTTAGGTCCTCGCCAATTTGCTTTGTTATGTTCTTGTTAGCATGCCCATAAACTAAAAAATATCTTACTGGCATGACCTTTTAAACTTGCCAGAACCACTCTAATGAAACACTTAATAGCAATTTCAGACGGCAAGAAAGTTACTGAACTTAGCTCGGTTCTCTGCGATATATTGATTACGCGCCGCCTGCAACCAACATCTTTGGAACACTGAATTGGAATCGGTAGCAAATATTTCGTCCTCTTCTTCCAATCGCTTTGAGCAGTCCGCGTTATCGGAGATGGCGTGGCAGAGGTCTCCCAGTGCCCCCCCCATCACAATCAAGACAATCTTAGAGACACTGCTTCAATCGATATAAAAAGCGTAAGCAGGCGATGTTAGTCACCTCTGGAGGAACGTTCGGCTGATACAAGCGTCTTCACTTTCAAGAAAACACAAAGAACCTGACGAATTTGCTCCAAACTAATTTCAATGGCAAAATGCGCCTTGGGTCGGTGCACGCGAAAAAGAACAATGACGGTGGCACCATTTGAAGTGAACCGGGAACAGTGAACTAGGTCAACACTTTATCGAGTGCCATCTTTCTAATAAAATTAATAAAATTCTAGTAGGAAGGAGATGTTATCTCAATGATCGATTGGTTATACAGAGTGTAAAGGGTAAGGAGATTTCGGGAAGTATTGAGGATTTTTAGCTAAGTTCGATTGCCGCCCGGATGTCGTTATTGATTGTAAAATTAATAACGATCCTGTCCGATGATTCAGTCAGTACATAAATCCGGGTCCGAAACCAGGTCGTCTGAAAGTTTACAGGTAATTACAATCATCCGGTGGACCTCACGGGCCGCTGATGGGTATAGAGGCTATCTGTTTCTTGAACCAGCAGGTCAAAAGGGTCAACCTGTACATGTACAGGTTGTCGATGCTTTGTTGAAGAAATGTTAACGGAAACATGTTTGACCTTATTTTTTAAACAGACTAAAAACTTAAGCACATTGGAACGTTGCACTACAGTCGATTAGATTTTTTTTAAATATCAAAATGACAGGATAATGCGAATAAAGTCAGGTTTACACGTTAGATCATTTATCGTTGCCGACATGGAAAAGTATTCCAAACGCACACTTTAATGGCCGGAGATTTAAACCTCACATATACACTAGTATAACATTTTTTTTAAATTCAAAGAAGTGTATATCCATGTGTACATGACATTTTCATGTAGACAAACGTGATATGAACGATCGTGTGTAAACCAGACTTTAAAGTGGTGGTTCAATCAGGTGGAATTGGGGAGAACGGGCAAAGGAAATAATAAATGATAGCACAAGTACAAAAGGAGCCAACGTGCATAATATTGTAAACGTCACCACTCGCACATGCGCAAAAAGGTTTGCACGCAAACCCCATTTTTATTTAGACTATTCAATTAGATGCGGACCGCGTGTAAATACATTAAAACATTCGCCTGCATACAAATTATTGGGGATGGTGAGGCCTATGTCGGTGGTGACTGAGGTAGAGGAGGAGAGTCACGGGGGCAATACGTACGCTAATAATGTTGCCCAATAGGGGAGCCCGCAAACCTGGCAAACGAATACGAAACCTGAGAACCCCTCCCAAATGCGTTCCATTAGCCTGTGTATGCAATCCGAGTCATTTGAAAAAAAAACCGAAACACTACTACTTTGATTTAAATAATTAGGCGCGCCACACACGCACCAGGTGACGTTAGTGCCTGCATGAGTATGTCCATGGTATTTTATAGATCAGCAATCTCCACCTACAAGATTGCAATGACTCATGTAATGACTTATGTTTTCTCCATCATTTAGGCAGTTGACGTATCACAACATTCTGCCTTTTGTGTTTTTGTAGTGTGGTGTTTGTTTATATTCCTTGTTGTACAGTAAAGTGTCTCACCAAAGAGACTTTTAAAGGGTCTCCGTTTATTTCGCAATCTCGTCCTTCTATATCGTCCCGGTTTCGCCTGGCGATTTGCTTTTTATGTGCATCGTGTCGTGTTATATTTTTGTGCATAAACTATTGATAATGTCTCAACAATATGTTGTCAACTTGAATACATCGACGGATAAACGATCCATGTCACCTAGGGTGGTGGTTAAGTTGTGCTATCAACGGTGCCCCCTAAGTGCTTCTTGCTTCGTATTTAATAAGAAATCGTTACTAAGAAATAAATATTTGCAGAAATGTTCGCTTGGTGGTGATAGACTATACGGTAAGTTGGGCATCTGCTTGATATTTTATAGTTAGTTGAGGCGTCATTATCGAGTGGAACAAAATTATCTGAAACGGCATGTGTGGGGAATATTGTAATTTGCCAGATGATCATTAAAGATCGATAAAAATCTATGATAAAGTAAGTCAAATTCTGTATCCCGCGTAATAAAAATCGATCGGTCATTAAAATGACGAAAAGAGAGGAAGAAAGAAAAAATCATGAATGCCGCTGATGGCCTCACAACATGAGGTTGCGGTAGTAAACTCGTTGAGCTCCTTTATTTATTATGACAGCGTGTCCGCGCGCTCCGTTATCGATCATAAATTACGAAATGTTTGGAGACAATTGTTACCCCCCCCCCCAAATGATGCCTCCTCCATGTCAGATTGATGAGCGATATATACATGAGTCCATTTTCCTAAACGGAAACGATCACACAAAAAAAAGTTGCGACAGTCGCATCCACGTCATGACTGGGTGCGTTTGCCTTGCGGAAGTGTTGCGAGGCCTTCCAAGACAAACAGGAGCTCCAGAATTTATCAAACGAGCCCACAGGATCAAATATAGAGGATGATAATGTAAAAATAAAATCGGTGGGTCGGTGAGTCGTCTGCATGCAATGACCGTCCAGAAAAATTATTCAAAAAAAATTTCATGTGATAATAAGCCTTGAGCAGTGGAGAAATTGTAGATGCGGCAACATTTTTTCTAACCAAGGAGGAAAAGGGCAAAACCCTAAGGTGACGTCAACTATTATATATTTAAACGGTCTAACATTAACGTCTTACCACTACAAGAACTATTTCATTCCAACTTTTGGTCAGCGTTTCGGACACATTCCGAACGATAAGGTCGCGTATGGACTTCTAGGATCGGATTTGGTTATCAGATGTACTTCGCTTGGCGGGGAATTTCTTAGCAGACTGAATTGAATGTTGCGTCGAAAAGGCTTGCAAGAAATAGGGAGAGGGAGGGTAGTGTACACAATAGCAAATTGAATAGTGCATGATGAATAGGGGAGAAGGTGGAGAGGAGGAAACAAGAATTTTGAAGACTTCATCCCGAACTCCCTCACGATCAATGGCATAACCCTGACTGGCTCAAATCTACCCAGTTCAGAGTCACGAAGCTCACTCTCCGTTTGACGGCTGACAGGAAAAATCTAATCAGCATTCGGTACGGTCGGAAGCCGTAGCACAAACCTGCCATTTTCGAAAATAATAATCTCTGGTTCAGACAACCGATATTGAAAAATGCGCATCCGTCCACAGTTCCGAAATATTAGAATAAAAAAATCAATGACATTTTAGCTCTGACAGCAGGCCAAAAACTTTCACTATGAAGCTATCAAAAACTTATTTTGAAACATTATTTCCACATTACGATGTCTATTGAGAACTAATCAACCGCGCTGCACCGCTTGGATGGCCACGGATATCAAAAGGAAGCTAATCCCTGAAAAACGCAGAGCGGCTGCGCCGTGCTCCACAGTCGATATCCGGGAAAAGGGGCGCGCGACCAAACAAACCGATAAATGTCTTTATAATAATGATAATAAATAATTTTGAGAAGCTTGCTTAATAAAATTATTGTTTTCAAACAGCAATATATGATCAAGATTCGACATCAGCTTCGCGCCTTTACCTTAACTATTTTATCGATCAACTGAGTAACCGTAATCAATGACCCATAAATGAAGCAAAAAAAAAATTCTCGTTCATTCAAAAATATCCCAGTCAGTTTTTCTGTGAATTTTAGCGAATGAATGAGAACGCATTCACTTCTCGCAAGAACAAGAAAAACATTTCCACCACTCCAGAGCCAAACAGTCTGAGGAATTAAATAGATTAATCCGATTATCAATCCAGTGCGCTACCACCTTTCCACTGTCAGGTGGCTCAGAAATTAATCTGCCCGGACGCCACACACACACACACACACACCCCTGACGTAACTCATTCTAGACCATGAACGACACCAGTGGCCGCCCCGAACCCGCTCCTCCCCCGTGTTTCGTAATAAATTGATATAAAATTAATCCAGGGAGCTCTTTTTCCGAGCGTCGAACGGCGGAGGGAGTGGCGGCGATCTATCATCGTGGATGGATCATCCCCCCGCCACCCACCACCTCAATACGTGTTTGCCCAATATTTTCGCCGGCTTCCCGCCCTCCCACATCTCCTCGACAAGAACTTGGGATCATCATCATCATGGTATACGAGCTCCTATACGCCAGCCAGCCAACCGCCATCGCTATGTCATTGTCCGTGCCATTCTCCGCATTCTTGAGCAGGATTTATCTACTCGAGAGGAAGTTGCGCGATCAAAGGACGACGAAAATCTGGTTATCCTCTGGAGACCCTGCAGGTCCCCTCCAGACATTTGGGAAGCACAGGAAGGGGTGAGGAAAAACTGAAACTTCACCATAATGGTGTCGTCAAAACATCTCGTCCCGACTACGACTTTGAGGATTTGTCTAAATCACGCCAAAATTTGACAAATCCAACACAAAAAAAATCTGACTGTGTGGCTCGGTGGTCCCGTGTTCGATTCCTGGCGTGGGCTCTAGAATATTTCGATCCCTGGGTATAGATGAAAATGTGACCCTCGCGTAGTGCCGAAGCACCAAAAAATCCTTAAGTAAATTAATTCACTACAGTAAATTAAAAAAAAAAGTTTTTGTGACTAAATACAATTACAGTGGTAAATTTACCTTGAATATATCAGCTAAAATCGGCATTCATCTTTTTCTTAGCATCACAATGAATTTGAGATGATGGTCCGATTAATCACCTTGTGCATTACAGCTCTTGGTGCCCCTAGTGGTGCTAAATTTAAATAATCAGATCGTTACAATTGTTGTAGATCGATCATCAGAAAACCACAGAGGGTGCTATCGATAATGTTTTGGACGATCACACCTAAAGCGTCTTCAGCGCGCTTAACAATGTTTAGGTGAACAACATTAGACCGGATGGAGCGCGTTAAAGCGCAGCACCCCAAGCCGACGCGTTATCCGCCATCAAAAGACGAATGGAAATTTTCAGTTTCGCATCCGCACCAGGGAAAACAAAACATCCAATTTGTAAAGGGAGAGCGAACTTTTTTTGTCAAATGACTTATGTGAAAATGTTTGCTGCCGAGAGAGCTAGTCCTGCCGACACAAGAAACAAATTATCCGTGACGTTTCAAACGAATACGCTATTCCGGTTGGAACATTAATTATGAATGCGTGTGACAGATGCATGCGCTCGCTATTTGTTATCCTTTTTGCGTAGAAGTACATTATGTTGTTCCAAAATTCTCATTACAAAACACGAGTCATTATTCTTTAAATAGGCTTTTTATAGGGATTCCCAAATTTGAGGAGCGGAGTACGAGCGTCCAATCTCACAATGCTACCTCCAGAGCCAAGGAGGTTCTAGCCAAGGAGATAAGAAGTGGAGTGCGAAGAGGCTTCGCTATAACATCCGTCTTTTTATTTATTTGCAGCACCAGCAGCCGATTACTCTAACAATACTAGTGGCTAGTTTGTTGGAGGACAAACTCGAGCTCGATACATTCGGAGGGCTAAGAAAATCTTTCAAAAACGATTCCAGGAAGGGGATCAATTTGAAAACTAACCTTTTCGTCTAGATGGGTGGCCCCACTACTGTCGTTCACCACTTGAGCCGCCACCAGGTCTGGTAAAAAATAAATTCGCAACCGCCGCCTACCGAGAAACTTTTTTGAAACCTCCGTTTTCCGTGTGCGCGCCACAAGACATGTACTGTACATGAAAATCGTCGCATTCAATGCGTTTCAAGCGCCATCTGAAGACACAATGGGCAAGGAGAAGCGCTAAATGACATTTCGAATAAATCGAATTTCACCAAAAGAGAAAAAAGTTTTTATCTTTGCGGAAGAAAATGAAACGTTAGTTGGTGGCTGACGCTTTTCATTCAAAGCAATTCTCTAGAGTTTAGTTTCACTCTGTTCCGCAGGCGGAGCCGAACAATTCGCACGATATGCGCCGTTATTCAATTTACTTTTTGTGAGTGCCATGCGACCAATTCGGTTTCGCAATTCGATAAACTGCAAACCGCCGGAAGGCAAGGCGACTGCCATATACAAGCATCTTGTAGACAATAGCTTGATTTTTTTCTCCTCCCACAACAAATTGCATACTTCAGAGAGAATAATTGATCATAAATTTGTCAAAAGCAGGGGCTCGAACCCCGTTTGACTAGCTCTTAGCAACAGATACGTAACAGTAGTAGTAGTTGCTGTTAATTAGCGAAATCTAATTTGTGTTTTGCCTCGCCAACACAACTAACTAACCAACCATACTAAGCGAGCTGCGCTAGCACTAGGTGACAATCATTTCGTAAACGACGTACAGTAGATTGTTATCTATTGTCGTCATTAGTGGCGATTAATTATTCACCTTAGTGGAATAAAAGAACATTCGATAGTTTGAAATCATCGATCTGCTCTCTATTTGCAACGAAACAACTGATTCTCTAGAAGGCCACCAGATGACACCAAAAACTGTATCCTGCAGAGAGGATGTTGTGGGAACTGTTTCAACATGGAGCCATATTTATCAAGAAACAGATACTGCGAGTTGACCTTTCCGATTAACCAAAACTTTGCGGCTAGACACTGGATGAAGTCTTAGTTTTGTTAGCGTACCCGGCACAAAAGCACATTTTAACTAATAATAAACAAGTCAACAACGACATAAACAACGACAGTTAGTGACCGCAAAAAATGATGGTTCATGGAAAACATGAATAGAATGGTTATCTCAGAAAATTGCGCGAATGCAGTCAGCTGTGCATTAGGCAATTTCAATTCTAAACAGAACAATTAAGATATATGCTTTTGATAAGCTTTTTATTAGGCGGAGCCTATTTCGTCATTTGGCAGAGTAAAATAGCTTACAAATGACGACGCTTGTGGCATCTATGGTCCGTCAAAGCCTAATTCACCGATGGGAGCGCTGAGACCGCTTAATGGACTACAGCCTATAAAAAGTACTGATAGGACCTTAGATAATAACCCGATCATCAATCTACTGAAACTGCAGCGAAGCAACTGATTCTCTGGAACGCTACCAGACGGCAACACTATTTGCCAGCCCAGTACGATCTGTTCAGTGAAAATTACAGAGTATAGTCGCCAGTGTGGCCGAACACAAAAAGCTAATTTGCCCAAACTCATAAAATAAATAAACACAATTTACTTTTAAATGACAGAGCAAGCCCACCCTTGAAACTTGAAAGAAACAAACAAAAGTTGATTGCGCACAAGAGTTACCGTTAATCACCTGTTAGCACAATAACATTGTTCGATATTTTCCACTATCTGGCATCACCTGAAAAGTGTTATGCGAATTTACTTGAAGGGCGGGGTTCATAAAGATACACGCAGACGATGGCTAGCACACTTCCTTTCTCAAAATCCTTCAAACGCTCACCACACAAAGCGAAAGTTATCTGAGCAACTCGAAATCCCTCGCCAAAGCCACCAAATACAGAACTTCCGCGTTAAATGAAAATGTGGACGAAATATAAGACAAAGTAAACGGCAAAAAAATGAAATAGTAAGAAAAACAGCGACAGAAACGATCAAAAAGAAGGCTCCGCTTATCGCCAGTTTCGTGCTGTTCAAAAGCATCTTGGATTAAAAAACGCACCCCTAAAAAACCTTTGCCGCGGCTAGTCCAACACAGCGTTTTCCAAGAATTCGGGATGAGTAAACTACTTTCTGGACATCTTCAAAGGAGAAGAGTGAGGAGAGGAGAAAAGTACGGTTACAGCTATCTCATGAAATTCGAGCAATCCAGACTTAAGCATCCAAATCATATTCAAACATTCATTTTTTGATATTTGGACAAATTCAGCAGTACCAAAAACAACTAACATCAACTGCATCCTCTGAAGTTCTAATGAGTTTCGAATTTTTGCAACTTTTGAATGTTTGTTTGACATATATTTGCCAAATAAAATGGAAGTTGTGCCCGGGACAGCGCCGGACGAGATATGACGAACTAAACTAAACTAGAACAAAGTGGGAACTATGCAACTATAACGATGACGATTCACATCCAAGAAATTAACCACATCCACTTCTCCCGTGACGATAACGACGCCATCAAGTGATGTGAATACGCCCGAACTTTTAGCAAGCAAAATAGTTTGTCATTTTTTGGGTCACACAAGTTAAGAAAAAAAAAGTTTAAAAAAAAGTGTCAGGTTACATCGATTAATTTTAACCACCCCCAAAGACCATCCCATTTCTGAAAAAGAGGACGCAAAAAACATCGATTGAAACCTCCCCGAACAATGGAGAAAGAATCTTCCTTTTCCTTCCGACATTCGCCTCCCCCCCACTTATTTCCACCCGCATTATATGGGGCCCTTCGGATAAACCTACGTTCCACGTTACATAAATTGTATACAATGTATTGCAGATAAATAAGGCTACGAAAGAGGAATTGCAGCAACCGCGTAGCAAGTCTTCCGCCCAGAGCAAATGAGCAAAGGAGGAAATCGGGCGATGCCAATGCTGTCAGCTAAACGGAGCTTAAGAAACGGGAAACGAAGCTGCTGCATCCTGAATTCAGAGCTTTCTACAGATTCCAGGGACTAGCCTTCAAAGACCAGCACTGATTAAAATTATAATAATTGAAAGAAAAGGTCTATGAAGAAAAATGGGAGATCAGCAATAATAAATAAGAAACTGTTTCCTTTGACCTTCAGAATATCGTTGTATGCAGCAGCAGCACTTTACAATTTACAAATATGTCGTCACGAAGAGGGTAGGCGGTCTACAGTACAGGATTCCTAATAGTTTTAATATAGAGATTCATCCGTAATAACATGGCGCCGTAAAAAGACGGCATTGCGATCCGGCACCAGATATAGTGGCGAGAAGGATGAAGTTTTCGGTGGGCACCTCAGTGGTAGGCCACAAGGAAGAGCCTGAATAGACCATAATTTATAACTGAATTAGATTAGAATTAGCTGAGTTAGATCCTGAGAACCTAGAAGCAGATCTACCAAATATGATATGCTTCTGAAAAAAATGTGGGTCTCTTGGCAATTTTAGTGATGTGGTCCGTTGAGGCGCAAACTTAAAATACAGATTTATCAGTCCTATCAGTAGGTACATCCCGCGATTTTCAGTGCTCATTGGGCTAGATCTAGTTGATGGTATCCCATCCGTAAACCCACACCAGTTGCGCTGCCGTCGCATCGACATTTCAGGCAAAGTGTCACAAGTTCAGCGCCACAAGTGTTACATAATGGATAGACTGTCGGCAACAAAAACGATAGTGTGATCGATGGAAACCAAGGATCGGAAAAGTCGATTTTCCAATTCACCGTTTAATCCACCAGTGGACCGGACACGAAGAATTTTTATTTCAGAGCCATTTTTCAACGTCGATCGAAATTCGAGACCAAGCTGACTCGTCTGACAAATACCAAAAAAAAAGTACGCAGCGAGACGATTCAATTTCGATTTTTCAAGTGGCGCTGTCACGGTCTATGCCGAAGGCAAATGAGAAAGTAATAACTTGGATAAACGGTTATCCGATATGTGTCGGCTGCAGATTTAATTCACGGCTAAATCATCTGTTATCAACGACGGGAGAAATTGCGGCTTTAAACAATCTTTTAAAGCCATACGTACGTATATACCGATATTAAATGCTGCAATTGTTAACTTCCGATTTGGATGGATGATCTACATTTATTTGCATCGAGTAAAAAAAAATTGTAAATTATTAAAGGCTGACAACTAAGAACGTCACACAGAACATATCTTAAAAAATACGGACGGGTCTATTTTACAAAGTTTGTGGGTATCTCAGTGCTCCAACACTATGCAAGGGTCACATATTCCACAGGTACAGGAGATCGGATATAGGAGAGCCAGCGCTGGGAATCGATTCTAGGATTATCGCACCACAAGACAATTGAGTTCGTACAGTCGGATCGGATTTGATTAATTTTTAAGTACAGGGTACTGCCACCACACGGCACCACCAATTTCAGGCTTCATTTTATTCAGGCTTTAAAGTGCCAGAAAAGATTACTGTCCGTTGGCCGATGAGTACGGGGATCTAAGAGAACGAGAGAGAGCAGAAGCGACGAACGAGAAATGTCATGATCACTGACCTGCGAGGCGACTTCGAAGATGTTGAAGCGCTTGAGTAGGTGACCTTCGTTGCCCAGGACAAACTTGAGCAGGTTGATGAGGGCCGTCCACAACTGCTTCCACTGGTACTGAAGACGAACGCGGCACTTCTTCTGGTAGCACAGCAGACGGTGTACAATACCCAGGCACTTGCTGATAATGCGCAACCACATTGAGAAAAAGAGACAAAAGAAATGCGAAAAGGTAAATTTGCTGATCGTCTTTCATTATTTCTTGTTTGATCAACCACATTGAGAAAAATAGACAAAAGAAATGCGAGAAGGTAAATTTGCTGATCGTCTTTCATTATTTCTTGTTTGATCAACTCAATTCATGAATAAAAATCATTACTGAAAAAAAATACAACAGGCGTCTTATCATTTACCAGGTATTTCTCACCGCTAGTGGCGCTTATAAGTAATATGATACATTGATGATTTACAGCGGAAGTTGAATCTGAGATTGTACTGGTTACGTGCCAAGTGATACCTGAAGCGTGTGGCCGAAATCCACAAAAATCACGGAAAACTGAGCCACAATCAACATTTTTGCTGAGGCACCATGTAGCCTGCCAAACTTCAAATTCCTACAGGGAATGCTTCAAATAAAACCCATCGAAAGTACGAGCCGTACAATCGATAATTATCCGGTCATCGATCTACCAAAGCCAAATCGGGTCATCTAATTCTCTGAAACGTCACCAGAAGATACCAAAAACTGACAGCCCTACGAGTAATTCGATTAACTGCCTTCAAAGTTCAAATGTATTAATGGAATACGACACCTACCATACACGCCTAGCCTTATTTTATTCGCTTGGGATACGTACGTTCGTACGCTGCGTTTTCCGGGTAGTCTGCGTCAGGATATTTTCGCCGTATTTTTGCATGTTGGTATATCGAGCGCCGTCTAAAACCGCATTTTAATCTGACAGCGCGAAGTTACCAGTCCTGCCCATCAATATCCTCATGAGTTCCAGTGTCCACATGTGAGCTCTTCGGGAGAGCGTTTGCAGATTGCCGGACTTCGGTCACTTTACACGCAGATTGAACACCGATTATTTATGTCCCGATTCCGACTAGATGAGGGTATATTTTCGTGAAATTTCGAAGAAGATGAATGCATTAAATCATTCATGTCATCTCGGATTGGCTCTCAAGAGAATGAAACCAAGCAGCGGATCCCTAATTAATATCGTCGTTCTCATAGCCGGGTGATGAGAAACACAAAAGCCGCAGCTGCGTAGCAACGGGATTTCGGGGGAAATAAGAAGTCGGGTTGGCAGGGATGAAATCGGTTATTGGGTGGAAAAGAGGTGGGGAGAGATAAGTAAAGAACGAAAATACCAAAACCAACAGAAACTGGGTTATGGGGATCATGCGTACCTAATCCTAGAGGTGTCCCACCCACTTTCATTTTATTATCCCCGCCGAACCACCCTCTCCCCTCAACTATATGTAATTGATTCCACACGAGCTCATTGGAGGAGCACCCAACCAACCGGAATGTAGGAAAACTCAGTATCCGCGGAGGGTCGCTCAACGTATGTATGGATAGCGTGATTATGCATGATGGATGATCATACAGTTCGAATAATAAATATACTGAGTCAACAAAACGAAAACCAGCACGACTCGGAATAAATTATGCTTCGATCTGATTACTCGTTATGCATTATGCCAATGCTAACGTCCTTGTTAACAGAAGCAAGTTGGTCCGTAACTCAGTTTGCATGCCACAATATCCATGAACAAGCATTGATTTGATATTCTCGGTTAATCAGGAGACCGCTGCGTCATAGTCACGACCAATCAGGTGGGCTGCTATCAAAAATAAAATATCGTAGTTACACTTAACAAGTTGCTAGAGTGATTTCAATTGTGCTTGAGATAGGAGCAAATTGTCCTTTGAGATCGCGTCCATCGCGAGCGATACAGATCACGTGTTCGGATCCAATTAAATGTTGAACGCACCCTCTCAAACACAATTGACAATCTTGTGCACAATTGAGATGAACGAATTGTCATTCGAGAGCGCTTAGTCATTTCTCGTCGATGCATGGACGAGTGGCACGCGCCGATTCTGTTCAATGTCTAAACGCGCCATGTTAAACATGTTTGAAATAAGTATGCTTGACAAGTGTAACTAGGGTATAATGAAGTCCTGATGCCTATCGTCCTGATTCGACTACGCTTGGGATCAATCAGTCAAAGAATAATTTGAATTATTCCCAAACTTTAATCCTCTTGTTTTACAGTCAGATGAATCTCAAATATGTTGTGATAATTCTAAAAGGTGTCGCAAAGAGATTCCTAAAAGGCAGCCCTCAAATACCCAAGTGAAAATCCAAAAACAAATCTTGTAAATCCAACGGCGTGTGATTCGGAACTGCTTGCTCCACCACACACGCATGGTCACCTCGTTTTGTTTGCTTAGGAGAATTTTAATTGAAATTGCAAACGTTCCTCAATTGTATTTGGCAAATTGCTCCAGCTCCTCATCCTTCTCGGAAGAGCCCGCTGACGACTTGGCGAATAATCCGCCTTGAAAGTTTTGAAAATTCTTTAGTCCGGATTTTAAAAGAGAGGCCGAATTTTCAACGCTTCAGCGAGCTCACTCTCTCACTAGCCGTTACAGGCTCCTTAGTTCGCAGTTCCTCATTCACTAATTCTCCGACTCGCCTCTGTTTACGAGAGGCATTCACGCCAAAATAGTGATTATGGAGTTGGCGGAAACAGGCGTGGACTCGTGCAATTCCCGAATAATCATCTTATTTACTCGAAACGCAGTTTTCCACTAACGAGTCAATCCCACCACCGAATACAAACAAGAGAGAAGAATTTTTTTAATAATCCAGGCGTCAGTTCCATTAAAACACATTTGGTTGTAGTTAAGCTTTATCATTTTTACGGCTACAAGAGCTCCAGCTACCAGCTCCAGCTACAAGAGCCAATTACCGTACGTCCAATGGTCATTTCTGGTAATAACAATATCAGGTTAAGGCTATTAATAAATCGCTTTCTCAGCCAATTTTCTTCTGAATATTTTATTTTAACTCCGAGAGTAAAGAGGTAGCGCGTTTGTTTAAAAAACCCGTGATCGCGGTTTCGATTCCGGCCGACACCTTCGGAATTTTTTGGGCGAGAGAAATTCCTTAACGCGCCTTCTTTCGGAATAGAAGTAAAAGATACCCCTTTCCTAGGAGAGCCTAGGTTATGTAAAAATATCCAGGTCGTCTTCTGGGGGGGTTTTGAGGAGTTAAGTCACTGGTAAACTCCCATAACAAATATTTTTTTTATATAGTCGCGCGACGATCGCTTCGGGTATCATCGTTTTTAAGATGGCCACCTACCACCGAGATGCAAGTAACCCCCTAGCCAGTAAGATGATGCGTCTGTCGGAACACAGGGCCCACGGTTGACAGTGGAAACAATTTAATCAGCAACGCTGCTCGTTCTTCGGATCAACTCTAGCTTACAGAACGGGTCCCAATTGTTCGTTCGGCTGCGGAGCCATTCTCGTGACTCAAAGGAATCTTACGAGCACCAGAGAGAAAAGAGAGCCGTATTTATTCGCACCCGGATTTCAGCCAGACGCCTGTCGTAACCGGCTCAGTGCCAGCCTACTACTATATAGTCACCACCAACCCTTTTCCGCCGTCAAACGCCCGTATCCCGCCCTCCCTCACACACGCTCCCACCTCATCTCGTGGATGGAGAAGCTCGACTGAAGCTGGTTTCAACTCGGCAATGAGATACCTGTATCTCGTTTTGCGGTGAAAAACAAAAGACATCGGAGGGTGAGTGGGGGGGGGGAGGCGAGAGAGAGTAGAAGGATCGCGTTATCATCGGTTTATCTATTCGAGAGAGACACAGGTTGAGTGAGAAGCAACTTTACCTTGCGGCGCTGCATCAAACGAAAAAAAGAGAAATATGAAACGAAATATATCTAAGGAAACAACAAAGGCGAAGAACAATGCTGAACAGAGCTCCTTCAATATTTTGAGGTGGTTCTAGACGCAACTGAAATCTCCCTATACCGAATAATCCGTTTCCCCCTTAGTGGTTTATATGGTTGGAAATACGGGTTTAGATCTCGGCGTTGCGAATGGTGTGCCGTGCAAAAATTTACTTCTTAACAATATGAGAGCAATCCCGGGGAATACATGGCGGTGGTCAAAAGACCAGTTAAGGACAAAAATTGAGTTGACCAATTTTTAAGTGCATATTAAGTGCGCTGCTATTTTTTGACATTGTCTAGTTATAGCATATGATGCATTAGGCATTAGAGAAAACACTGTAGGTCCAATTTTGAGGACACTCTGGGCTATTACAGTGACATACATACAACCTACGGTAATTGGATCGCTGGACGAGAACAAGATGGCCTCTGTGTCGTGGTGGCAAAGAGATCGTCACTCTCTCTCATAAGCGGCTAATGGCTTATTTGTGTAACCACTGCTGTGAATAATATGCGCCGAGACTATAGTGATGTAAGCGGGTCACCTTCACCCGCCCACCAGCTGTCACCACATTTAGGAATACAGCGGTGCTGTTGGCTGACCCGGCCCGCCAACAGACAAAAAAACTGGAATTGACCCGGAAGAACGTTGACATTGGCTGGTCCGATGTGAGATTCCGCAAAAGTGGATCAAAATAACTTTTCGCCATCTTTATTATTCACGGCTAACTAGATTTACATGTATTTCAAGTTTTCATTTGGTAGATTGCTATCTATGGTCATTTGCTATTTAATAAAATCATTTTTATTATTTTTGATTAATTTTGCAAGCGGGTGTATAATGGGTTGCATAATGGGTGTACCGGGCACAACCCCCATTTTTATTAAAAACATAATGAGCATGCATTAATTTAATTCTTAAAATGGAGTTACTAGAAGAATAATTCAATCAATACGAAATCACTAGCTTCGAAATTGACGTTTACATACACACCATCTATTGATCTGTCATTATTTGATATTTAACTAAGAGTTCAACTTTAGACTAGTTTACGAGAATTCCAGAATTTGTGTCTCACAGAGGCAACATTATCTCAAGAACAAATTAGTTCAAAGACCTCAACAACACGAAACCACTTGTTTGTCGAAGTTATAACAAATCTCGCTAATGTAACCGACAATTTTGGTACGACTCATTGGTCTTGATTAATATCATTTTATATAGATTGGTACTGCCTGTATCGCGTTGCATGACGTCATCCTGAGTTCATTGCCATCGCTATCCCAGACTATTATTTTCATTCAACCGTTAGTTGTCTCAATCAGGTTGATTGACCGGTTGCTGGATAACGAGCGTCGCAGTGACTTCGTGCGACAAAAGGCGTGCGCGACCAGACTTCGAAGAAAAGTAGGGGGCATAGGGGGTTAAGGAGTTTTTGTGAGGGTCGGATAGCGGGGGGAAGGAAATGAAAAGATGTTGCGAGGCAAAGATCAGTGGCGAGCGGCCGAGAAAGACAAATCACCGACGGCTATTACTGCGGCGTGACGTTCTTCATCGCTTATTCTTTGTCAGACTTGGCAGGGGGCAGGAGAAGCCGTTAAGTGGGTGGGTTGAAGTTAGCTAAAGCGGAACTGCGAAAAAACGCTGGCGGAAGGAAAAATCTTTGTTTTCAAAACAGAAATGCCTTATTCGTTAGCAAACCGGCGGTCCCGGGTTCGATTCCCGGGGCGGGCTCTCGAAAATTTCGATCCCGGGGTACTGGAGGTGCCCCTCGCATAGTGTCTAAGCACCATGAGGGGTACAGAACACCTGTAGTGCGGTTGACACAGTTGATTAATTATTTTTTCTTCAAAAATATCATCCTGAGACACACCCACGTCCACATGCAGTCTTCTTCATCGTGAGGGGACGCAGGCAACAAATTTCACAGTATACACCATTCGCCCGGAGCATCATCCGCATTAAACACAATCCGCACCTCCAACTTTCCTCAACAGAGACGCTATCGATGGATGCCCGGTTTATCTAGTGGCTAGTGCGTCTGCCAAAGGATCGAAGGGACGTGGGCTTGAGCCCGTAAAAACACATAATCCAATGGATATTTGTGGTGGAGACGTTCACAACCAACAACCAAAAATGCATACAAAATATTGATTATAAACAATACCATACTATAAACAAACAACTGACAAAATATTAATTTTCAGCCCTACCGTTTGTCTCATCCAGGAAACATGACCAACACAACCAAATAAAAGAGTTTCACTGCAAAGCGTCAATGTTTATAGTGATTGGCAAAGACAGGGGCGACTAGATATTATTACCGGTCAAACACATAAAAATGAGCTATTTCCTAACTGATCTTGTTTCTATCATAAAATTCTTTCCGAAATGTATCGCAGGTGTCTCAACACTGTTTTTCATTCACTCAACTGAAGCGAACAATTCGTTACATGAGATCCAGTATCCAAAATCAGACCCAAAAATGTAATACCGTTTCTCATTAAACAGTAAATCAGGTTACCAATTTGATAACGGCGCCATGATCAAGGAACGCTCCAAATAGAATATTTTTAATTAGAATAATCTCTGAAACTTCGTAATTTGACACTCGAGAACCTAGCCCTGTTAATAGTCTTTGACACAACTTTATAAAAGCCACTTACAAAAACCCAAGAAAATTAACTTAGTTTCCCCAAACTTCATCTTCATTTTCTTCCGTCAGACAACAAGGAAACGAATAAGGGCATAGGGTCTTGATTTAACTCTATGCTGGTACGTACGGTTAAGTAAGGTGCTACGAGAGCGGCGTCCCTGCCGTTGCACCAAACATGACGACACAGAACAGGTGGCGCCACACTCTCATCACCGTTCAGAATGTAATTATCCCAACCCGTCTCCCTCGCCTCAAACTACAATTCTTAACTTAGAAGGCCAGCTGTTTTCTCCTTGGAGGGAGAAAAATGACGATGGACGATGAAAAGTCATTAAACATACAATATAGGGATGACGACGGTGTACCGCCCGCGCGATTCATGGCCATGGAGTGGAGCAAATTATGCACAGAAAAAGTTGGAAGATCTCAAATTTTACGGAAAAACAGACTGTGCAATTTTGCTTCTTGAAAATTTGTACGTTTCATATGTTAGCCATTTAAATGGGATTCCCGAAGTCAGCTTTGACCTGGTGAAATGTCCAGAGCGCGCCCCATGCCGTGGAGGTGAGCCTGATCCACCGTCCCGACACCCAAGCCGAGCGGTCCTAAAAAATGATTAAATAATCTGGACTAGGTACGCGGAAACAGTTTCATGTGACCTATACATCCGGTTCCCACTGATGATAATGGAACGGCGTGAGCGATCCCCTTCGAAAGCGAAATGGAATCGGGAATGCGGTGAAACTCAGCGTGGGCCCATCGTTGAAACCGAATCCGCGCGAAGTTGGGTTCATGCGCACGTCGAAGTAAAATGAACCTTCGTCAAACCTAATTAGATGACGCGGCTGCGGTTAAGGGGAAAGGGTGGCCAACTGCGAGTCCTCGAATGTGCTGGTGGAATGAGATATTGACGGAAGCGGGGATGACGGAAGCGGGGATGACGGAAACGCAAGCAACAGAACTTTGTCCCACTCCCAAAAACCCAATAATCTGAATACAATAATTCCCAAGTCTCAAATCCTGCGGTCAACGGACTATCGTTACCCAATGGCTATTCTCAGTGCCAATGTTCAATTTAATCAATTCGTACAGCCATTGACGGCATTCATAGGAGTGAAACCTATCTGAAATTCACTCTAATTTTCAGATTAAGTTACGTAGCACTGCACTAGGTTGCATTACTAACGGAGTATGGGAACAATGACGAAAGTCTGAAATTCGAGTACAATGGGGTGGTGTAACAAAATGCCACCTCTAGAAGCAATAAGGAATGAAGTCAGATTATGAGAGTTTTGTGCATTAAAGTTTGGACCATTTTTTTAAAACACCAAAATCGTACACACATTAGAACACCTTAAGTGAAAAAGAAATGAAAAAAGCATTAAGCAGATTTTTTAATGTCCCACGCGAATCCCGTGCGAATATAAAAATAACATTTCTCGGGATAATACGTACGATGTACGATGTCAGGTACACGTTAAAGATCCCTACCTAGGTAGCTTATACTAAGCCTGGGCTAGGCAAAATTATCAGG
>JAQGBY010002823.1:0-21377 GCA_034698785.1 Mycogona germanica | reverse complement strand
CAAGCACCATGAGGGGGACGTAAGCCTGTAGTGCGGTTGACTACAGTTGATGGAAACTAAAAAAAAAAAAAAAAAAAGCGTTAAATTTTTGATCGTGCTGTCCTGAGGAAGCGCACCAATAGTTCATCAGGCTGGTCACTGAGAGCCTCACTAGGTTTGTTACAGAAGTGCCACACTGTCTAAGCGGCGTTTACACCGGAGAAGATCGGATCCTAACGAGACGATCTTTTACGGTTGCGGGAGAGAGGAGCGTGCTCCTACGATCTTTTTCATTTATACCTATATGAAGTGATGCAGAGCTCCATTCACACGTTGTTGTAATATTTGTGCAATAGATGGCGCAGCTGCACGTCAATTTAATGAAAATATTTCTCAGTAGAGACGCTGATGCATGAAAAATTCGTGCCAAAAATGAGCGATATTCTTGTTGTTGTGAGCGCCCTGAAAACGCTCAGTAAACGGATCCCATGCGAGGCTCCCTTCAGAATAGGAAGATGCAATTTTTCGGTTTACACCTAAGAATATCAGGAAGCTGCGATTTCGTCGCTCCTATGCGACAAAGATCCGCTCCATATGAGACAATCTTGTTGAGGTTGCACTTAATTTTAATGAAAATATTTCTCAGTAGAGGCGGTGATGCATGAAAAATTCGCGCGCTTCCCCTGTGTAAACGCCGCTTTAGAAGCTACTGTACAACTACTGCACGATATCGGTGGAATTCTCGAGACATGATGATCTTAAACCGTGCAAAGACTCCTCAGGTGGTCTTACGACGACACGTTCGGTATCCCCCTATATCAAGCTCGATTGGCTGTCGGCACCGAAGAAAAAAAAAGTTAAAAAAGATAAGGAGCCGATCCCCGGCTACCTCGTAGTGACACCTGCCCCCCTAACGCGCATTTCCTTTTTCTTTCGCTCGCGTTCCCCGAGCCCAGCCTACGACGACGGCGACGACGACGAACGACGACGACGACAGCAGTAACGAGCCGATTAACATATCTAATAAACGAGGTAAAGTTCCGACAAATATTACACCTAATTACAGAGAGCGACGTCGGCGGCGGAAGTGCAACTCTTCTTTTTAATGTAGGACCGAATTAATTAACAAGTTTTTTTCCAGTTCACCGGGGTTTGGTGGAGCGTGAATCTGAAGGAGCGAGTGAGAGAGAGGTAATTGCTGACGGGTATGTATCATAATGGGCGCGTTCGTAAAGGAGAAATCAAAGCTAGTTTGTAGCGATGAGAACAGTCGAGGAGAAAAAGCATCAAGGAGCTAGAAGCTATTCGCGAAAGATAAATCAATGTTACTTTGTAACGTCGAGCCGTTCGCCAAGAAATTCTAGCGACAGACAAAACTCTGAAATAACGACGACTCACTTGGTTAAAAAAACTAGTCCAGAGCGAATAAACAATTTTGGAGACTTTCTTATTCTAAAACAAATATACAGTTTTTGATGACTTGACAATTATATGAATGATTTTTTCTAACAAAATGTAGTGGTGCGATGTAATACATTTTGTAACATTCATAATGTATTTTGTGTAGGAAAGCTGCCAATATTTTTACATCCAAATTAGGTTAAAATAAAAGTCCAAAAATTAACATGTGTTCGTAATTAGTCAATAACAATTTTGTTGCCTCATGTGAAAACAATTAATAACGTAACCAATTTTTTAAAATATTAATCTAATCAAAGAGTAATTACCTTAGACCCGAAAAACTACTTTCTATTAGTCTCAATTAGTTACGGATAAGTGACCTCAAAATAATTATCTAAATAAAATACTGACTGATATTTTGGCTATTTTATGGAAAAATTTTTAGATTTCAAATTAACAACATTAAAAATAATTATCAAAGCCCAATCTCTATATAATAATAATAAACTCTGGGAATTATGGAATTATTTTCTTCAATATTATTGATTAAAAATGTTTATTTAAATTGGTTGTAATTTAAATTTATAATAATAAATTAATTATTTTAAAAATGAAAACGCAAAACACTATTTAGAAGTGCAGTATACTGTACTCCAAATTTTAAATGGAATCGTATTAGACGTAAGTCATGAGTTTAAAAAAATATAGTTGTTACCACCTTTCTAAGCTCAAAGCCCCGCAAAGTCAAGAGTATTGTCAAGATAACACGAATAAAAAAATGAAAAGAAAACTTTAAAACTTCAAAGATGAAAGTGCGATCATGTAAGAAAGTCCATTTCACAGCGTGGTTTTTACACTGCACTTCTACATGTATAGCTAAGCGCTCGACCAAGGAGCAAAAGCATGAAACAGAGCGAATGACATTTCGCTTAGACACGTCCACCAACCACTTTGTTCGCCATCAGCGGCCGATTGGCTCACCTAGATAAACGACAACCGTGCCAAAACTTCTTATCGCCACCATCGAACCATCCAAACTTTGTCTCCACCCTACCACTAACAACAAACAAGTGAAGATGATGACGGGGGGGGGGCTACATCTGTGTGTCTATTTGGAGGAGAAATTGCGAGATAAGGTGGCTGGGGAGAGGAGTACAGGTATGTGCGATGGACGTTATCATTAGGTGGCGCACATTTCCATATTTGGCTAACGAAAGCAGAATCGTCGAATTGCAATTGCGTCAGAAACACTTACTGGTTGGACTTCAAACTAAAAAAAAAACCGCTATATCATCTTAGATTGCTCTCCGACTATATTTGATCACCGTGGTGCTTCTGCAGTGTTCCTGTCATGGATCGAAAACATGGGAGCCCGCGCCGGGCATCCAACCCGGGGACAGTCTAACCCCAAACAACTGAGCAACAGCGAGGACGTATAGGCTGATTATCTGGAACGCCACCAGAGCGCTCCAATAACCGTGACGCCTAGAGGGGATAGGACAACCAGAAAAAGTTTGTTGGCCTCTCTCGGTAACGTACCTCTTATCGCTGTTCCCGTCACCTCCAAACCCCCTTCCCCACCCTCTCCTCTCCAGCATCACTCTGTTCCCTCCCACTTTTCCTTCATTGCCACCTGCCACACCAAGCAATCGAAACCCCGCCAATGACATGTTGACAGCAACCGACACGCCTTTCGCATTTGGTGGCCGTGGTGTGCTGTGCGGTGGTTCCTGGCGACGTAGGTGGAGGAGAAAGAGGTGGTGGTGGTGGTGGTGGAGGAGGAGAAAGCCGAAATCGTCGTTTTGGATTGCCGGCCATCTGGGACGTTTAATAAACCACGAGACAAGACCGCACATTGCCAGAGACGGCAGCGAAGAGGAAGGGAACAGCCAAACCGGGAGCTCAAATCGCCTCGTCAGACCACGCCATCATCAATGCCGGGCATCACTGATGCCCTCGAGCGATGAGCACACTTGTATTGAGGGGCGATTCGGGAATCGGTAGCTTCCCTGTATGACACGCGTGTATAGTGTGTTTGCCTCATATCAGACGCAGAGGAGAAGCGCTAGACTGTGGCTAGACTAGACTATAGAACTTTATATTCACCGAGGACATAAGATAATCAACGCGGATTCAGCATCTTGAGTCACCTCTGGATTTCAAACATTTCAGGAATGGTGTCAAGCGAAACTTTGTTTGAAGGAAGATGCTTGCGTGGGTGAAGTCCCTGAACGTTTAAGCCCCATTTACATTTGTTTGTTCCATGGAAATATCATTTCGTTTGGAGAATGCGAGGATAGATTTCAAATGACCATATGCTGAAAATTTCAACTGACGCAATGGTTGACCAAAACAAAATGAATATTATTTATCGTTCTTTACTTTAATAAAATTTAAAGACTGACGATATTACACACGTTTCATATGCTATTTACAAATACTATCGTTCACTTAACAATAAAAATTAAAAAGTTAAGTTGTATAATTTTCGTTATTCAGTGGCCACGTTCTAATCAAAGATTTGGATACCAATATAACGCCATTTTTTAAATAATAATTATTCAAAAGAAGCCAGTCGCTCTGCAAGCTGTCGAAGGTAACAGGTAACTGGTCAAATAATTGTCACTGTCGAGATCAAATTATTTTTTGAATATAAATGTAAACTTGAGGAGCGAGGAGGATTCAGGAGTGGAGAAAGCGGTATATAGGAAGACAGATAGAGAGGGAGCGTTTCTCATCTCGCCATTTGACATTACGCCCACCCCTGCTCATCCCCCACCCTTCTCGCCCCTCCCCCAACCGACCCACCTCTGAAACCACCCGTTGGCACTCTGGCTTATCAGTGGCGATCGGCGGCATCGCGATATGTACTTATTGCTGTCATTCCTTTTCTCGCTCGCTTTCCATATCTCTGGCGCGGCGCCGTGGCTGTAACTATAGATTTGACGTGCGATGGACAAAGTGGGGGTCGTCGATGGGTATAGGGTGATCCGCGAGACTGGAGCCAAGTCATGGACTGCAATCAAAGAATTGGAAAGGGTAGAGTAAAATTCTATCGACGGGGGGGATAGTCACGTGAGGCCTGGCGTTGGCAAACGTTCGTGGACAAAAGGAGAAAATACATTTGATTAAAATATTACCCTTAACCCCGGCGATGGTCGTTGGTGGGTAAGAAAAAAAGTCAAGTGCCAAATTGATAGCGGAAATCACAAAATTAGTCATCCCTATAGCATAGATGTAAGCAGAGTATACGATTCACAAGATTATACTGATATTTCAAAAGAAAAACGTAGTAATTCTTTGACGTAATATTTTCATTGTCTCACCAATACATTCTCTCTGTAATTATATTATTGTACACCGCATAAAATATTGACGATAATAAATTCGATAAGTCAGATTCGTGAATGTATATTTTATGTTTTTTCAAATACGTGAAATCAAAACTAAGGAGTCTCGCCAAGAATGTTTCTTTTAAACACAAGAACATTCAATCGACGAAATCCAAGGATCAGAAAAAATAAAGGAAACACATACCTATCAGGTTTATGGAGCACTATCGGTTTCTATAAACAATTTTTGCCGCCCTTGTTGGAAAATTAAATTTGTCTAGCGGTTTTGAACAGTTTATTGAATTTCCTTCACCGAATGGTCTAGAAATTTAAAGAAAAGAAATCAATAAAATGTTGTAGTTGATGATAACCTGTTCTGAAAACTAAACTGGTTGCGCTGCCAACACTCCGAACATATTAATTTAAAGGCACAAGAACGTTTATTACTGAATCTGTGTCAACTATGGAATCAAAGTGCGCAAATCGATAATTTCGATCACGGGGTACTGGTAATACAATTTACAATTTTTTAATTTTTTTACCAATCAACTTTAGCCAAGAGCACTACAGGCGTTTCTGTACTCTTCATGGTGTTTAGACACTATGCGAGGGGGCACGTCCAGTATCCCTGTAATCGATCCCGGGACCGCCGAGCCATCAAATTGAGTTTATTATTTTATTTGTATAGCCTCACCAGCTCGTCGTCGATTTTACATGGCTCTTAAATATCATTAGCATTGAAAATCATGCAGTCACCGTACACACTAAGTGAAAATATTTTAATAAGCATCCTCTAGCATTCTACTTCGTTGGCCTTGTGGCCCTCCACCATAACCGGCGTGGGGCCACTGTATCAGTGACGGACGATGGTGTGGGCCGATAATCCTTGTGAGACGAAAAAGCATCAGCAGCAACGATTGCGCAGCCACAGCAACAGCAAATGAAGGAGTAAGAGAGAGAGGGGGAGACTGCAATTCCCAGTCTCAGTGTTCATTTCTAACTTTGTCCAATTCCCAGGGCTCCCCTAAATCCTCGGGCCAGACACTTCCAACGCCATTAGCCAGTGTGACCACCCGACCATTCCTCCATCTCGATGTTTCACTCACCCCTCCTTCCTCCAGAAAACGTTTTTCCTCAACATTGGTTCTACTTCTTTGCTGTTTGGTTTTTGTTTCGTTCCTCGCTGTCAGCGTATTGGCAAGTACATAGTGACAGAAGAGGGCGCCCTAGTCAGACCGAGCTTTTCAGTCGAAAAGTCAATATCCAAGATAGTAAATATTCACCATCGGGTGTATCAACTGTAAAATGTAATAACAATTTTTAAATACTCTCTAAATTGGGCTGTTTGTTAAGGAGATCCATCAGCGTCTCCGCCCTAAAATCCCCCTGACGTGCACCTGAGTGCCCATTTTGGGCTCAATCATTCTCGGTGGAGTTTATCTTCCCCAAGCTGTGTTTGGGGTCACATAACGTGAAGGTAACGTGACCCAAGTCGGCCAATCACAGCGTGAGGAAGATAAACTCCACTGAGGAAGATGGGCCACCTGAAATCGTACAGGCACGGGTCCCCATCTTTACTTCCATTCCGAAGACAGGCGTGTGTAAAAATTTCAAACGCTGAAATAATTCCGAAGGTCTCGGTCATGAATCGATCCCGCGACACGCCACTGTGCCACGCGAGGCGCCTTTTCTTAAATACTAAACACTATAAACGCTAGATAATTAATGGAATCGGTGCAACCACATGGATTTGAATTAATTTTTGAAAGCATAACCGATTTCAGCGCCACCTGACGTCTCCGTTCACTCACAATTGCTTTGACTCTGCTTTATTTTTACTGGTCTTCCGTCAATTCACTTCTCACTCTCCGCACTGTGTACACGGATGATGTGCGTTGCTCACTTCAAGGGGCGCCAGGGGCTGCCACTTCTTCTCCACCACCGCCTTTTTCCCCACCTTCCATCGCATTTCCCAAGTGTGCGGCCAAAGCTTTTTTCGGATGGCGCATGTCTACCTGAGATGTTTTTGTTTATTTTTTTTGCTGGGAAAATGAAGTAATGGCAAAGCTGATTCTTTTGTTAGGCGCAAGATCATTAAAGCAAAAACATGTATAAACGTAGATGCAAGAGGACAATCAAAATATGGAAATTTTAAACTTATCACAAATGCATACTGGTATAAAAAATGTATCCGGACTGTAAATTGCTCTAAAATGTGTTCAGATCTGAAATATTCAATACAAAATTGAAAAAATCGTGGTAGCCGCGATTTCTGTATTTTCAAATTTTATTGAAATATTATAATGAACCATAGATGAATAACGGTTAACAGGTCAAATAAAAATAAAACGGTAGTTGATTAATAGCACGTGTAGCCTTCATTTCCGGCAAAGCTCACCTTCAAGTTTACTTTATTGCATACAGGTTCTAGGAGTACGCGGTGTGAATGGCGCTTCGGTAAAAAAAAGAGAGAGAATAAAATGCGGTGTTCGTGTAAACATCAAATAACTTTTAATTCCAACTAAATCGAGCAACACCCAGAACCAATCCCACAACACCACCTCCTCTCTTCAAATTGCTGGAAAGGGATTCGCAAATCTCCGAGAGTTAAGAGTGAATTTCCATTGGCATCAAGTGGAAAGAGGACCACCAAGATGCTTACAGAAGTTCCACCATATATTCCGCCAAAACCAACTTGATTTTCGTTTTTGAAGTGGTGTCTTTCCCCCTCTATCACATGGCCACTGAATATTAATTGAAAATAGATTTACTAAATTATACAGTTCTTCACAAACAAGCCAATGTCCATCGTTTTTACAAACAAGCACATTAGATAACGAGAGAGTATGCATATGCTATGCGGGCAAGCATCAGGGGGAGCGTTCCATCCCATGCAACAAGGGGTCATCTGTAGCACGACTTTGATGTATCAATATAAACCGGATCTTCCGGTATACACTGCATAACACATGTTTATCGTAATGCTTAATGTCTATTGCTAAATAGAACAAGCAAAGATCGTGTTCATGGGCTCGATTATCTGCTTGTTAGTTAGCATAAACGCGCGCCATCTGGCGATCGAATGACGTAGCAGCGAGCCGTAGGCGCAACCGTCGTCCGTCGCGGGTCCGTGTCAGAATCACAGATACCTTAAAAATCGAGTTATTTAAATTAGTCTGGGGACGTGAGCGACCCCAAATGCAGCCAAGCCGCTCAAAGGTAGGCGATACTCCAGATGCATTTATACGAAGCACCACCGAAAAATGTCTGCCGCTCGAAATCAGATTGGCTCCTAATAAATTGTCCCAAAGAGGGCGACACTGTCGTTCGCCGCCCTCCAACTCGACCCCACCCCACACCACCCACTGACAAGCAGCTCCACTACAACTAATTGGAAACTGTTTTGCGAGAACACACTGAACCACAATACGAGTATTGTACAGTCCAGCAAGGTTTACGATCTTTACACTCATTACTGAGTTGTAATTCAAAGAGATTTGCCAACAACGTGGTCAACCTGAGAACGAATATGTCGTTTCGAATGACCACCAATCGAGTTCCAATGTCCTTTACATCGTACTGTACATGACTTATTTAGTACTTATTATCTCAGTGGACAAATCTTTTTAAAAAATCGTCTTACGTCTCGTTACGAGAAAAACTGAACCCTCTGAGAAATAAACTTAATTCTGTTGCCACAAACGAGCTCAGCTACCTGGCCGAGTGAATACAGGTCGAATCTAACCTTTAAAAACGCGAACCATAAAAAACAAACACTTCCTAAAATAATCGGCGGATGTGTTTTTCTTAAACTAACATTTACGAGAGAGAGAGAGAAATCCTTTCTCTATTAACCTTTGTTAAAGCGAGAAAAAAAAGTAACGCTTTCCAGTCATGCATTTTCTCAGAATTATGTTTCGCCCGGTTGACCCCGTCTCACAGATCGGCGACCACACTGTATTCGCGGGGGGAGGGGGGGGGGGGTGATGGTTTTGGAAGAGCCGGTGTGGGGAAGAGGAGGACCAGGGGGTGGGGAGGGATGAGGGAGGTGTGCAGGAGCGTGGCACGGCGCGCATACGGAACGCACGCAGACGAAGCCGTATAAGATGGTATTCTCGGGGCCTCGCCGCGATGTAGATTAGCGCAGCGCCCCCGGCTTTAAGCGCCCCCGGCGGCACCATTAATCACGTCGGGGAAGAGGAAATGGCGCTCCGAGGAAAGAATAGAATTTCCGAGCGGAGAGAGAGAGAAGGAGGAGAGCAGTGCATGTGCACAACAAACCGGGCCACTATGTACTCCCGTGATCTGAAGCCGGGACGAAGCCGGGATTAAACAAACAAAAAAGAAAATACACGAATCAACCTCAGAAAATTATCCTATATAAAAATAAATAATCTAATTAACAGATTCTATTCAATAGTTACATGTGGTGACCATCGAGTTGGAGAACATCGAGTTGGAGAACCTGTAATTTAATGGAGCGTCTCCACTAGTTTGGAATCGGGCAATATTATTTCAGTGCTATTAGAATGTTGTAATATAAATTTCTAATCTAATGTTTTTCACCAACAGAATTTTTGGGTTTTATTAATAAAAAATTATAGAAACAGTTCCTGGTGCAAAACCGAGACTAGACGTGAAAAATATCCTCTCACATACATCACGAGTCAAAAGGAATGGAAAGTATTTCTAAGAAGTCGGTCCAAAGTAACAGGATTAATCTAAAATTTGGGATGTTACGTAAACAGGAGGGATGATTGGTGGATAGCAATCAATGGTTCTCGGCGACATGATCAGATCGATTGTATTTAACATTTATGATCTTCGTAAATTACAGAAGTTGTTGATTTAGTACGTTATGTATCTAAGCTTTCGTAACTTTCCTTGTATACAGAAAAAATTATACCAAAGCTAGCTTAGGCAAATTTATCAATTTGAACCGGCACATCGATAGACCAGATGGTAAATCCAATGTGGTTGGGCCGTAGCTTTTGACTGCGCCAGTTCGAAATAATAAATGGATTCTGTCCCAGAAGGGGAAATCTGAATCTGCCCCTGAGGAAAGACGGAATCTGAAAGCTGTCTTGCCCAAATTTGTCATTTCGAACCGGTGCAGTCACTACCAACTGTGGTTAATCGGTGCAGTCACTAACAATGATGATTAACCGCATTAGATTTACCACACGTTCCATCAATGTGCCGTACTCCGTAACCTTGTGTACAGAAAATATTATTTCAACAACTTCTGTCATTTATGAAGATAATAAATATTAATCACTGTCTGGTCTCTAATCTAAATCTTGTCGTCGAGAACCGTTAGTTGCTGTCCACCAATCACCATCCCTGTTTACTTTATTACCACCATCGGCGTCAACCGCTTATCTGGGATTACAAATGTTACGGTTTGCAGGTGGCGCTACCTGAATCTGCATGTCAAAGTTCCTGCAACTCTGTTGAAAAAAATGCTCGTACGCAAAAGATAAAAATGCAATCTCTCTCTCACTCTTATAAAAAAAGATTTATGGTGCGGAACAACTTCTTAAAGAATTTCTAAACAAAGATTGGGTCTTTGTATTAAAACTACGATCGTTCAGTCCGTCAAAAGTCCATCCAATATTTTGGAACTCATTAAGAAGTCGTTTCGGACCGAAACTTTTGCTTTTTTAGAAGTGATTTGACCGCATTTTTATTTTTTATGAACGACATTTTTGCCACAGAACTGAGCTAAACGCGTTGTGACGTTTATATGTAATGTAGGAAGCGTCATGTTAGCAACATTTTTAGTGAGTAATTTGAAAATTGAAATTTGAGATTGGAAATGAGATACTGTTACCCTAATTATCACCAACTTTCATAACAAGCGAATTATTTGCGGTCAATATATTAAAATTATTAAAAGGTACCCAATACTTTTGCTGCATGATGCATAACTGACTTTCAAGACGGTATCAGGGAATACGAAAACAGTCACAAGCAGGATGAAAACAATTTAATAGAATTCCGATCGTCGTCTACTGACAAAAATCCCTGGGTCTCAGTAGGACAAGTGTGGGAGCTGTGAGTGGCGCGCGCCACCGTACGTGGCAATGCCATAGAGAGCGTGGTGGAGAGAACAAACACCAGCAGTAGCCCTGAGAGAGCGAAAGAGTGAGCGCCACAACAAGAGCACGCAGCGAAAACGCATTCTTAATTTGGTCGTTGTGCTTATTAAAAACTCTCTTTCGCCGAGCCCGAGCCCGAGCTTCACCAGCTTCCGTCGAGAGTCGAGAGAGAGTGAGAGCGTGTAACGCCAGGGTGCGCCGCATGGTGTCTCTCTCGCTCGCTCTGGTTGGCGGCCACACGCGCGCCGCCTTCTCACTTTTCGAGCGTCAAAATGACATTGTTTAGGGGGCCCGGACGTATACCGGAGAGCACGTGCGCGAGGAATGGGGAGGGGGTAACGTCACGTCGACTTGAGTGATGAGCGGGCGCGGCAGGATGCCCTGCAGTGACGATGACTTCCGGCAGGTGGCGCGCGACAATAGCGGTACACCACCCACGCCAGAGCATTCGGCACACCGACGACGTGGTGGGTCGGGGGACTTTTGGAACAAAACGAGAGAAGCGCTAACGACCTCTAATCCAATGAAAATGGTATAAAATGTACGAGAGAAAGTGCCCCATTTGAACTTAATATCTCCCCCTGCCTCTAGAATAGCAAGACGCAATTTTTTCCACCCTCATTCAATTGTAGGAAATAAGACTACAGAAAGTTATGTATCCCTACTCGGCGATTCAGCAGACCTTCACCAGGACTCCGAGGTGGTATAAACGAGAATTGAACCATGGACCATCGCACCACGAGCCACACATGTCGGGCTCACTTGACTACAGGCGCATCCAATAATCAAATCTAAGTGGATCAGAACTAAAATTAAAACAATATAATATGTATGGAGTAATGAATGGATCGAATATTAATTGATGCAAAACATATTTAACGCTCACCTCAACAACTTCAAAAACAAATTAGCAATAATATTTTTTATTTTTTATAAATCTTATTACCAAAAAAGTTGCGATTTGATTTGAAATTTCAGCCGAACATTATTTTGTCAAACAATTTATTTGAATTCCATGATTTTGTTGTACTGACCAGTGGCGCCTCTGTTGGCGCAATGCCCAAACTGATTCCCCCTCTTGCACTTCCGACGTCATCGTTCGTTTCCCATTTATTCCATAATCAACGACCTAATGTCGATTTCCCCATTCCATGCGGATTCAACATCCAGATACAGCCGACTCAAATACGCATCCCCATCTAGGTAATTCAAGTAACAGGAAGACGCAGGAGATAGGAGGAGGGAGGAGGTAATCCTCACTGTAGGGAAACGGCTAACTTTGACCATCCAATAATTCCGAATGACCAGTGGCCGCATCGAGTACACACGTTTCTCTCTCTCGACCCTTCCACCACTCGTCGCCCCATACCTTTAACCGAGGTTTACTCTTCATATGCACCGATAGTCTGCGTCCTCTTGAGATCTGAGCCAAAAATTGACCATACAGGATCAAAACATTGGATCAAACAGGAGTTGAATTAAATTGCTTAAAATTGTTAATTATTGAATATTTTGTAATTAAAATAGAAAAGAATAAAAGTTTAAATTAAAAGTATTAGATTAAAAATTAAACAATTAATTGATGCTATTGAACTGAATATTAACAAAAATAAATATTGAATTACGAATATTTATTGAACACCTAAGCAATCTATTAAATCGATCAAGTAGACAAATTAACTTCGTTAATAAATTACATGACATTAGACGCTCAGCGAATAAAGCTAGCAATTAAGCCCTTCCCGCGACCAAATTCGCGATGATTCACCGATGCTGCAAACCGGTTTCAGTGGGGAAAAGAGCACCTCGAAAACGCGTTACGTTTCAGTTCCCAATTGCCCAATTTAACGGATCAAAGAGCCTTTGTAGAATGGAGGCAATCACACAATGCACGAATGCTATGCGGAGAAGTTAGAGACTGGGGGTGCTTTCTTTGCCACCAACTCTCAGTTCAATTTCCTTGACTACATAAGGAGGGGGGTCTTACAATGATCCAGCATACGTTTCGAGACTTGCAGTCATTTGTAACCAATAGCGCCGCTTTCTTGGCTCAGGTGAGACAGGCAACGCACCTCGCCAACAAAAATTTGTATCATAGGCTAGACCGAAATAAAAAAGCAAGTCGTATATCCATCCTTGCGCATCGATTTCGTTGGTGCAACGCATGCACTGCGCCGAACTCCAAACACAGGAAGCGCCCCGCCACAACACGTATGTCCTATGTATACCTTTATACAGAAGGGATCGATCTAGATCTAAAAAAACCGTGTACTATATTTGTACTGACGGCCGCCTACATGTACATGCATACTCGGAGTATAATGTACTGTACTCGCGAGCCTAGAAAAACAAAAAAAAAAGAGAAGAGAAACTCTGTGTACAGAGCAAATTTATCGCGTTTTTTTCTGTCTTACGTCAATGCGGTCTAGCACTTTTTCCCACCATCTAGCTGAGCTGAGCAGAGCACAACATATAAATACACACGTACAGCAGATTACTAATTACCTACTTATGAAAGGTACCGATGGAAAATGCGTATTTGAGAGGCTGTACATTAAAGACTTGAATACATGTTGGTTATGAGATGACACGGTCTCAAATGACTCGCTATCCAGAATCAACCGCGAGAAATACCGAAATGGACTTTTAAATAATACTGTCCAATAATATGATATGAATAAAAAAGATTAGGCTTACTGTCTTTAATTATCGCGAATCAAATAGTTCGAAATATTAAATTTTTTATTGAATTTCTTCATCGCACCATGTAAACCTATTAAGACGCTATTGTAGAAACAGATTTGCCAGACTTTATTGGCAGACCCCAGTTACCTTCAATAATTAATACATGCCAAAAAGTAATAGACGAAAATAATCCTAAAAGTTTGTCAACTTTTCAATTATTTTTCTTTAACCTGCCCGCCTTGGCATTTACTTACGAACTGATCTGTAGATAGTTCTGAAAATTTGTAGTCGAGTGCAAGTTATTTTAAGTCTCGAATTTGCGTATTTCTGGAGATATCGGTCATTAAAGTTTTAAGCATTGTCATCGCTACGCCGAAAAATCCAAATATGGCGTCTCCACTTGATCAAAATGGCGCTGAACATTCGATCCCCAATCACGTGATAGCAGTGATGCCAGATACATTTTCCACAATAGATCCCAAATTTCTAATTATTATTCAATTAATACCTGTGAGTATTATTCCACAAAATAGGAAGAAAATAAATTTTTGTTATGAAGAGATGAGATATTTAAATTGAGATAACAATAGCGGATTTTCCATGTACCTGTACATCTGGTTACTACAATTGCAACAGTAAAAACAAAAATGAAGTGACGTAAAGCGACAGGACTTTAAAAAACGTGTTCACATTAGATAGATTCCAAGTAAACATCTGAAGTATTCAACAACTACCATTCAATCACGACTCTCCCCAGTTTCTCGCAGAAATGTTGCCAAAAAATAAATCCTCCATCTCCTGAACCTCACACGCGCTGTTTTGATGTGGAAAGACTCGCCTTTTCCACTTCGTCCATCGCGCACACTTTATTGTCGCCATCACGGCCGCAGCACGGGCACAGTGCAATGAATAATTAAACGAGTGCTGTTCTCAAGAGTGACACATTTGGCCTTTGGGTCACCTCACCCCCCTCATCAATTGGGAGACAGAATAACAACCCCCCCCTTCTTCCAGCAATAGGTATGTATGTACAGTACTAACGTGTAGGTCCGACCAACTCTGGCCCACACAACAAACGTGCTGACATATCGTCCCCCCTTTTGCCTCCCCCTTCTCCACTCCCCCACCCCTACCGCCCCCCTATACGCCGTCGCCTGCATCATAATCCCCTCGTTTATCAAATTCAAATCACCGGCTGCAGTCACGTACGGGCCGGACCTGGCTATAAACATCTCCGCTAAACTGACTGCCGCACTTTTCTAAACAGGACCACGCCTCCATCTTTTTCACCAGAGGGCGTTGCATGACTTATACGAGGTTGAACCGCACGGCGGCACGCGGATTTTCTATAGCCTCGGCTATCCAATAAGTCGCCTATATATACGAGAGAGTGCATGCAGTCAGAAACAGCTGATCGAAATGTTGTCCTTCGTCGACAGGTCTCGATCGATCGAACCTCGGAATAGCATTGTGGTGTAATTGCTGGGGGGAACTGCAGAATGGAAAAACCGCTACGCAAACGTTATTTTTTTCCATATAAACAGCAGTACAACAGTGAACACGATACACAATTTCTTGTTACCATCTTTTAGATGGTTCACTAAAGTGTGATTTGGTTGGGAAACATTTGATTGGTTGGGAAATGCAATAGTGAAAATACCTGTCCTATAAAAAAAACTACAAGATGTTTGTAGTATACTAGAAAAAAATAAATAAAGTGTACTATGACGTCTAAAACAAATTTCGAATGTTAATGTTTAAATTATCTTTGACCGAACAATTGCTTTTGGAAGTGCTCATTGCAATACTTCATAAGAATGTGTGTCCTAAATCTCATTTTGCTTCATGGAAATGTTAATTTGTTTGAGTCTAACGGTTGCATGCTAGAAAAGATTTCATCTGACCAATGGATCAATGGACAAATGACCAATGGAGAATTTAAATTGACGGGTGTTGGGCAACAACAAAATGATACTCGTATTTTAATGGAGCAAATCGTAAAATATTCCCTAGGATAAATGATGCTTTATAGGACAAGGATAAAGCTGGTAGTTCGAACAGTGTTACGTTTTCTTCAAATCGAGTTGATAATTGATGTTCGATGTTGTTTGGTAGTTCGATTTCTGAAGAGATTTCGACTCAAGGTGAATTAATTTCGTATAGCTCTCATTAATTTTTAAGCCAACTAAGGCGCCATCCATTTTGAGATGATTACAATAAAATTATAATCGTTCCGTGGACGGCGCCTCCATACGAAACGCTTCAAGAGTTTTATAGACTACATTAATACGTCCGGAATATAATCTTAGAACGGGCAACATCTTTTCGATATCCAATTAAGAGGCCTTCGCTTACAGTGTTCGACGCGCTAGTGGTCTCATGACGGTCCTTCGACGTCGTCGTTAATTTCCTTCCCGCGATGACTGACACGGGTTTTTACGGCATTCTAAGTGCGTGGGGTGGGATTCGAACAAACGAGAAAATCATTCGCTTCCATCGCGTAATTATTGAGGCGCAATTAAAAGCGATAGCGAACACGTTTTTACGTGGAAGAGCTAGGCAGGTGGTGCGAATGTATGAGTGCAGGTGGGAGAGTGAGGGTGGGGGTGGATGGAGTAGAGCGATAAACGTACGAAAATCGATGCCCAAAAATGGCGACACACACACACAAAAAAAAAAGCCACAACCAAATCGCAGCAACAAATCCACCGAATTACTCGACTCGTTCGTACCCATAAATGCTATACTGTATGTCCTACGTGAGTGAGTGGTGGTTTTGGAGGGCAAAGGAGAAAATGAGGGAGACGGGAGACGTGAGGGGATGGGGTAGGGGGTGTGGAGTAGGGGATGGTGCGACCAGCTAAAATGTGGGCAATGCCAATTCAGCATCAACTCAGTCCTCGCCGCAGTCGCACGTTGTGGACGTGCCGAGCATGACCATGTGATGTGAGTGACTCAGAAATCAAACGGGTCCACCCGTCTTGCGAGACCGTTGTCGACCCGGACCAACCCCCGAAATTTGTTCCACACAGAGAGAAAAACTTAAAAGAATTTTTAGGGAGAACCCAAAAATCATAGTTCCAAATTTGGAACTATGAATTGGAGAAGGTACAGTTTACATGTAATTAAACTACAGTTGACAAAACATTTTCCAGAATCTTGCACACAAATTAAAAATAATTATTTTATGTTTGCCGTACATGGATCAACATACATGTGTTGATATTAGACACCTTGGAGGATTTTTCTTATATATAATTTTTTTATATTTTCAATTTCAAAGTTTTCAAAAATCGAGTTTTTAATTTTGCGAGGGCAAATAAGTTTTTATCGTAGTTTGATTGTGATTAAAATGTATTGTCAACTGTAGTTTAATTACATGTACACTGTACCTTCTCCAATTCTTGATAAAATCCGAATGAATTTTGAAATTTGGAACTATGAATTTTGGGTTCTACCTAAAAATTCTTTAAAGTTTTTCGATCTGTGGAACAAATTTTGGTTGTTAAAATTAAAATCGCTCATTCAGAAATACGGAGCCCGAGACACAGACCCGAATTTCGTTTCCTTTAAATGCCGATCCGTTTACCTACCCAAGGAGGAAAAAAAATTGCCTGGTCGGGAATGCAGAAAATCGTTTGATGGGAGATGTGGGGACGGGGCGTGAAACCGGGGACTTTATATTATCGAATCCCCGTTTTTTTTGTCTCACCCTCCCCGGGATCTTTTTCTTAATGCCACGCGGGGACGCGTTGCATTTTAACGCGCAAATTATTCAAAGTGGCGTCGGCATCTACGGCTTCGTCGACGGGCGGCGCCGGTCGGGTGAAGGGGTGGCAGTGGTGGTGATGATGGTGGTGGCGAGGGGAGAGACACGCGGACAAAAATTGGCTCGCGCCGAAAAATTCTTTATCGCCCGCGCAATTACTTAAATGGCTGTCATATTCCGATCGGTTGCCGAATAACGGCCTATGACGGATTCGCACGCACACCATGAGCCGATGTGGCTTCCCGCCTTTCTCTCTCTCACTCCGCCGACCAGGAAAAACACACGTTTCCGCGATCCGAGTGACGTCACACGGAAACTAAAAAAAAATCAACCGTTAAGGCTTACGCAGAACAAGGTAGTCATATTCTCCACAGTCCTGAGACCTCGGCGACCTTGCCGATGCGCAAAACTGTTCCTCAATCCTTTTTTTTTCACCTGTACAGTTGAACGCATAACGCGGCAACTGCCGTCTCAATTTCAAACTTAATTTTATGTTAATCTGTCCTCGTTATTTAAATCGAGTGCAGTGTCAAATCTGCGACACACTCGAAATGTGCCCACCCGTTTTTGTCCAACAGGGGTCCAGGGGTGGCCCTGATAATTTTGTCTAGCGTGGGTGGGACAGACCTAGGTAGGGATATTTAACGTTTACCTGATATCGAACGGATACGGGGGTTTACTTAATTTCGAAGGAAGGCGTTCGTAGGAATTTCTCTCGCTGAAAAATTCCGGATGTCTCTGTCGGGAGTTGAACCCACGTCATAAATCATTGTTGTCATTTTGCACTATTTAGGGAAGAGGGCACACGAGTTCCCCGTTATCGAATAAACGGCTGAGCCGAGAATCGAACCCGGAACCGTATGTCACAGCGCACGTCAAGATATCCAATTACGATCAACGACCAAAGCAAAGAGTCTGATAACGAATCCGCTTAAAGTGTTGATGTTGCCCCTATAGTAAAGTGTTCGCCTAGCGTAGTACGCGTCGAAGTAGAAACATGACAGTTGGTTCTGAGGCATTTTTCATAATGTCGTGAAACATCGAAGTTAATAAGAAGAGACATAAACTAATTCCAATAAAATCAGAATATAGTAGATTTGATGTCCGATAGTAAGACACTTTTAATCCGTCAGTTACATAGTCAGTTCGGCGTGTTCCAGAACACTATCTAGTTATCGAAGTTAATATTTAGAAATTTGTATTTTGCTCGGGATAAGTGATCTCGGGACTTTGTGAACTACCCCCTTTACTCCGTGATTGAAGCTTGCAATTGACGGCTTTGCTGCGTGGCAGTATGGCGTGGGGTGGTAGAAAAAAAGGAGAGAGAAAGTGAGAATTGCGGCGCAAAAATGTTTTATGCAGTCATTGTTCACCGGGGCTCTGTTGTCTAACTTCTTCGTTATTGCAAAGTACAGGCTGGAATAAGGTTGGGGGCTGCTGCTGGTGGTGGTAGTGGTAGGGGGGGGGGGGGGGTGGAACCCCCATTTCCCCCAAAAAAATACTGAGCCCGGTGGGTAGTGTGCGCACGAGTATGAGGCGGAATAATGGGGAAGGGGGTTGAGGGGTGAGGGGAGAGACGGCGTCTGACAGCCAAGGTGAGCACTGCTGCGAAGGCGGAATATGGAACGCGCCTTGGCAAGGCAAAACGCTCTCGCCGAAAACCTCATTTTTATGAACGCGTGAATAATTCAGTAGATATTTGCATAAAGGAACCGAGAGGGGTCCTCGGTGTCGCCAACAGCATTTATTATCCTATTGATTGTCAAAATTTTTATTCAAAAATTAAAGTCGCGTCGCGGGGGCTTCTCGGTTCACGCCATCATCACCCCTGCACGACAAAGCGACGTCGTGGGGGGAGAAGAAAGTATAAAGTCTGGCGATGAAGAATGTAGAAGCGAATAAAGAAAGAGGTCTTGTCGAGAAGAAAGTGGGAAAAATTGTCGAGGTATAGGAGATGATGTCACTGTGTCGCATTTCCGTACTACCCCGAAACACGGCAGACACAACCGCCAAGCAACCAACGAAAACGTCACATCCTATATTTGGTTACTGCACATAATAATAATACGAAATTTGAGAAAATTAACTTACCTACTGCAGGTCAGCGGAAGGTGCTGCTCATAACTCGGATACCTGAGGCCACCGCCACAAAGGGGCGCGTCATCCGAGGTAAAACGATGTCAACCGCAACGTGATCGATGCTGAAAATAGATTTAAAATTAGGCATTGTTAGCTACGGTCACAACATTTATGAAACATTAAGATCAAATAAATTTTTTAAATCGAATGAAGGTTTATTTGTGACGTCCGCGGTCCGTTTGCGACACGCCATCTAATCATAACGAACACATTATCTATAATAGAAATTCGGGATCCGAGTTACCAATTTACAATCGTATATAAAATTAATTACGCTTGGTACATGTAATGTACATGTGTGCAAACGCATTAAAGTTTCATTTGAATTTGTAATGAGTGACACTTTCACAATTGCATGGGTTAGAAATGGACGTGTACGAAGAAATATTTCATTACCATGGTAATGGCAAGAGCGACTTGTTCTAGCTCATTCATCCGCTTTAATCATAGTGCAATATTTATTTTTATATCTTTCAATTGAAACCATTAATCACATCATATAAACCAAAACTACATTATAAAAACTAATAACAGTTACAGAAACATTTTGCAAATATTCGAAGCAATGGCTCACCCTCCTCGATCGACGGACGCGACATCTAGCGTTCACCATTACCTCGCTTCTGTATTGTAAAAATAATTTAGCGACGAACTTATACACAAACATTATTTTTCGTCTCACTCAGATTGACATTCCGCTAATACTAATCATACATCAACCCGTCACTTTAATAATTGGCGAAACTCCGTTGTCGTGTAAAGCAGGGCGTGGGCGGCGTCGGTTATAAATAACTGGTTCAAAATGACAGGAATCATCGGCGCACAATCAAATTCCACACGCACCGCATCATCATCAATTTCCAACCTCCTTTTGGTAATTTCACTTCCTCATGAGACTCGAATGTACGGAAATTTCTCATCAGTCCCAAGCAGTTCAGTGCAGTTCAGTTCGTTCGGTTGTTCCGATTGCCGGAAGGTCAGAAATCATACATTTATTGAGAGACGATTATTTATCAAAATGTCTTATTTTGTTTTGGGTTCAGGATGGCAATAAAGGTTTCGTTCCAATCCAGATAAAAGTGTCCCGTTTGGAGATGGGTATTAGGAGCCCTTGCGGAGGCACTCGTGCGCAGGCGAGTGCATGTTACATCGATTTCGACGTCTGATTCTCGCGTTAACAAATATCTTTATTTACATTTGAGGGCGGATATAGAGTGAATAGCGGATGAGGTAGTTTGGTGTAGGGTGGGAGCGCGACACTACTGGTATGTCTCACTGTATTCAGAATGAATGAGAAAAGAAACAAGCATTGCTGTAGCCGAGCTAACTTTATTATTGTGGAAATTCCTCTTCCCCCACCACCGCTCTAGCCTTTTTTTCTGTTTCGTCGAACACAATTGCTCATCATCCTTTATTAGAGGATTATTTTTTTCGAACAAATGTGACAGCGTGGCGATGTTTGGCGCGCTCGGCAAATAGAGAGAGAGAGAAAGGAACATTTTTACGCCCGGCTAAAGTAAAACGAAAACGAAGCGCTCACTGCCAACACAAATAGGAGTGAGGTGCGTTTACGGCGAGACCAGACCCCAAGAATATTTTTGGGGGGCACTATTTTTTATTTACTTATTTATCTTACGTTTTTGAGAGGTGTCGAGTGCTTCGGATCACTACACCCGTTACATCACAGAACACGCGTTCATAATTGGGATGGAGATCTTTAGAGATCCCAAAACTAGGTACAAGCCTACGCTGAACAAAATTTACCTGGTCAACCTCCTGCGGTAGGTTAGGTTGGAAACACGGGTGAACCACCTTAACACATAGTAAAAAATAACCTTATTGCATTTTTACGAAAAAGTGTTCAATTACCAATGAACATCTCACTTTCTGGGACTACTCACTTTCTGGGAAGCCTCTCTTGGTTGTCCAACAGTACAAATATCTGGGTTTACAGATGACCCCAAAATTATC
>JAQGBY010002822.1:0-21382 GCA_034698785.1 Mycogona germanica | reverse complement strand
AAATCCTTGAATTTTATAGGTTTTGGCATTGTTGTTGGCAAGCTTGAGATCCCCTCAAATATTTTCACTTTAATACAGAAATGACCTTTTGCCAATTCTATTAATCCTTGTATTATTTAATTAAGAATCTCATTTAATTACCTAATTTAATTACACCAATAAAATGCGATTCGGTGACATTTTCCTGCGAGCTTTCATCGGCTTTACAGATAATTAATTTATCATCGTAATCATGACATAAAAATTGAACAAAACACAAAATACGAGTATGTGAGTATATCCGAATTGTGACTTCTATCACCATCCTTTAATACGGATTTTATAAGTGCTTTATAACTGTTTTTGTAATTATAGTAGGAAATGATTGTGGACACTCACTCTAAAATACCTATCTGAAAAACAATTTCCTTATTCTACACTTTGCAGATGCGTGCGGATTGGCGGAATTCGATTCCCGGCTGATCGATCATAAATGCCTACTCGTCCACTGCAGCGCATGCGACGTGCATAACGTCATCAATGGCGACGAGCACATCAAAACGTTCTCAGTCCAGGCAGTGCCCACGAACGCCTCGGACGGCGACCACCACATCAAAGACAGCACCCCGAAGATTGAACGAACAATCGTGCCTAGAAAAGGCGTCGACCTGCCCGCCGATACCAAGATGGAAATCGCCGAAACAGGCAGCGGTCACACCGCCGTCACCAGCGATCCCACCTCCACGGTTCATCCGTCGAACGAGACGGTCACGACGCCGGATGCCGCCACGTTGGCCCAGTCCGACATCGCAGCTACACTTCCTACAGAACCAACGACCAATGACGACACGACTCCACTATTCGAGACGTTGAGTACAGGACAGGTTAGTCGTCCGGCAATCACCCCGGTGCCGGACCTGGACGCCGATAAACATAAACACACCGTTCCGAGGAAGGGCGTGTTCAGCGGACAGGATGTGCCGCTGGGCCACCATCCCATCAATAATTCGCTGAGCGATAAACAATTCGAGTTTGCGATGCTCGGCAAACCGCACTCCGAATACCATGATAGTGCGCACGCACTCAACGAAAATTTGTCCAATAATGTGACAGAATTCGTAACACCAATCGAATCAGAGACACCGCAGGTGGAAGTTACTCAATCCTTGCCAATCGATGGTGTTCGTAAAACAGCAGCCACCAATGAGACGACTGAACAGAAACTCGCCCATATGCCGAATCGACTGTTTCATCAAACGGCGGCAAATAAAAACGATGGTGGCGCAATCGTGCTGGTGGTTCCGCTTCACGAGTCGGGGACGCCACCCACGGCTTTGACGAACGTGTCTTCCGTCGTGTCGCCCACCACCAACGACCTCTACCTAAACGCCCAGCAGACGGACGAACTGTCCATCCAACAGTCTGTCTACCTGATCGCCTCGTTGCTGATCGGCTTCGTGGTGCTATTGACAGTCATCGGGTTGGTGATGCGTCACGTGCACGGGGTATGGGAGCGGCGCCACTACCACCGAATGGACTTTCTGATCGATGGCATGTACAATACCATGTGAGCATAGGAATGAATGACATTGAAAAGTGTGTAGGACTTTTAAACCCAACGGTCACAGACTAATGAGATACGAGAACTGCAGATTTCATTTTGTCTCTTATCGGTAGAACAAATTGTGACGCAGAATTAAAAAAAATAAACGTTTCGACGAGTCACCGTCAAAATTTGTAGCGCTGCAGAAGTGCAAGAAAAAAATTGATGAATGAAGTAAAAATTAGAAGAAAATACGTTACAAACGTTTAAGTCTGTTGGTCCTTACCATAGCGACTAGACAAATGTTTTAAATAGCCTTGCTTGCAGGGCACAACAATTATATGAAAAATTTCAATTTTATACATTCTAAATTCCGAACGACGATTAAACAGTTTTCATAGATATTTTTATTGTCTTTATGTCACCAGTTATTTTTGTTTTAACGATGACAATCTCGACACCGGTTTGGTTTTTCTCTGTTGAATTAAAGAAATATCCAGTTTCGAAACGAAATTAATAGCGCACCTTTGGGCGAACTGTGATATGGAAAGAACACGTTTCAAATGATTTTACTCTCGCTTCTGTTCACAACCTACCAGGAAAACACCAGAAAATGAAGAGTACAAGGAACAAGCTTTTTGATATTGGAAAATTGCTCCGAAGGTTATTTGTGTCGCCAATATACTATTTATTGTCAAATTTCAATTTTATCAAAGCTTGCCCAACTAAGCTTCTCGTTAGAGCACTAAGGTTCCCAACAATGAATTTAAAAAACACGCACGCTTTAATAGGATGTTAGCTGCGTAGTTTTACTTAGTCCAATGTACGAGTACATTTAACTAACCTAGTTAATAAAATTAACATCGTCTCAAAGATATCAGATATGATATTTCTTTCAAATATAAAAACCTACTCTTCTAGAAAAAATACCAAATGGTATATTGTTCCTTTTGTAGCTCTCAGACAGTCTGAAACGTAGATACATTACTGTACAACGATTATAAATGGGGAAGAAGAATGACGTTTATCCCAAAAACACAACGTGCCAGTGACAATTACAACTTTATATGGAATTTTAGATGGAAATACAGACTTATGGAATTGCAATTTAATAAAAATGTTTGCAGAAAAAGAAAAGCGTAGTCTCATTTTGTCTCATAGCTTTTGCAAAGCAAAGAATATTAACTTCAGCGCTAAATCGACAACGGAGATAACAAAAAATAATTAATCAGAAATCTCATAAACCGGGCAGTGACAAATTAAGATGAGAATATAAATAAGACGAACGACCAAAGTATAAGGTAAGAATTGCGCAACTGTTTCCGCTCAACAGCAAAAGTAGATCACACAGCAGCTAATCGTTTTATTCGCACTTCATTGCTATTGTATTATTATGGATCTTGTCTGGTATTTTCGCGTTCAATTGTTATATTTTAACAAACAAAACTTTTCGTGTAGCAGAAAAGCGAGCCATTGACTCGATTTTTATTTTCTAAAGTAAAATGATTATATTGAGAAAACTGAAAATACTTCAATTTCGTGCTGCCAACCTTGGGAGATGCAGAAGTGACGCAACAGCCTCCTTGTACTTGTTGACGGTGGCGAGGTCTTCGCCCTTGTTGTGGATATCTGTGACGGACTCTGCGTATTTCACTACCACCTCTAGTTGGACGATGTCTTCTTTTTTGCATTCGCTCGGTAACGGCACGAACAAATCGGGTGGAGCGGTTTTGCTCTTGAAAAGCAAAAAATTATAATTTATATAATTCAGTTTTATAAAATCTACCCATAAAAATGTTTTGATATTTCAATTCATCATCGTCAAACATACACTTATAATAAAAACAAATGTTCTCTAAACTAAATTAAATATTTTCTTACCTCGGTAGATGCAGATTTGACATCTTGAATCAGTTTAACGATGGCAGACTGCGATTTGCCACCTTCCCAAATATAGTATTCCATGTCATGTTCCTCTTTTTCGGACTCCCAAGATTCAGTTTTCTAATTATCGAAACATAAAATTCAAATGATGACAATTCAAATTCAATATCTATAAAGTTAAACCATAATAGTAATTAAATGGAAATATACTAACGAAAGATTCATGGTACAGTGCAGTCAGTAGGTAGATTGCGTACTCGTAGTTTTGCTTTCGAAGCGGACATCTGCAGTGCACCGTAAAATAAAGAATTCTATAAAGTAAGACGCAGGCTTTGAAGGAAGCAGAGAATTGAACTCCCAGTATTTTGCCTACCTGTCAGTGGTGATGGTCAACATATCGGTTGCTATGGAATAGCGATCGCCTACCAGTCGAAGGAACTTATCCTTGGCGTGCTGATCCAGATTCAGATCTGCCAACTTGATCTGGTGAAACAGAGAATCGATTAATATTTGGTATTAAGCACAGTAAACTATTGCAGTTTCACAAAGTTGAAAAAAGATTGAGGACAGCAATCTTAAAACTCGGCAACAAGGTCGTAGATAAACGGCGTTTACTTAGATCTTCCGGGCATTATAGATTTCACTTATTACAAGGAAAATACTGTACAGATGCTATGGTACCGTGCTATCGTAATTCGAGTACATAGATGGAAATTTTAACAGGAAATATGTTTATAGTGGTTGACTGCCAGTGTTCATGTTTTTAATTGGTTTAAAACTGCCATCTATGTACTCGAATTAACCTATGTACAGTATTTTTCTTGTAATAAGTGAAATCTGTAATAACAATAAGGCATATGACAGAATGAGGTAGCTTGGTATCGGGTAAAATTTGACTATGGGAACAAGTTACCTGAATGGTGACTATTCGAGACCTCTCGTCACGTATGGTTGGAGCCGAGTGACAGTAGAAATGAGTCATAACCTTCAGAGGAAAATGGCGACTGCAGTCTTCGTCTGTTTTTAATCCTTTCGGCCAGGGCGTGCAAAATGCTGGTTTATGGCCAGACACATTATAAACTTAAGAAAGTCAGGCTCGACTTCGAAATAGGCAAATAATGACATTATGAAGAGTTTCTCTCCACATGTAGTGTAACTATACTCACGCTTGAGGACTTGACAGTGACGCTCAATGGCAGGAGGCGTGAGGTGCAGAAAATTAGGAATTTTCATCAGCTCAGCGTTTCCGTACTTGGCGGGCGGTGGTCCCTTCTCGTTGAAGCCCTGTCTCAGGGGCAACGGCACGACTGAAGCCTTGAAGCTGTGCGCCGTTGGCCAAACGCTCACCCAGTCCTGGTCCACCGGCATCCTCGTGTAACGTGGAGGCATAATCTAAAGTGCATTCCCAAATGATAAATATTAAAAATTTCTACTGTCCCAACTCTGACAGGAACAAGCATATAGTGAGATTATACACAATATTGCCGTCTGGACGCCACACTAGCATAATTTAATATGCATGTACTATAATGATATTAACCAAAATAGCTTACGTTTGGCATGGTAAACTTGGGTCTTGTCTTTCGTTCCATGCCTTTCTTCTTGCCGTACAATTCAAGCTTTCGAAATTCCAAACTTCCTGAAATTTAATGTTCACACTTGAGCTTGAACGAGGATCAGGTAGGTTCAAACGGAGTCTCTTTATGAGCAGCCAAGTTCTACAGAAGGTCTCGTGTGGCGTAACGGTTACCGAGACCCTCACAATTTTTCGGGCAAGAAAAATTCCTACGCACGCCGTGGGACCCGTGCCTGCACAATTTCAGGTACACGTTAAAATGATTCCTACCTAGGTAGCTTATACTGAGCCTGGGTTATGCAAAATTACCAGGTCGCCTCCTGGGTTTTTTTTAGGGCGAACACGCTAGTGAGCCTCCTTAATTTAACAAATATCTCCGAGACCAATGACTTACCTGCGTCTGAACTTTTATCGGCATCTCTCTTGTTTGATGACGACTCGCTCGGGTTTATGTTCAGCACTGACTGTCGCATGCACTCTTGATGACTGAAGCATCGAATAAATGAGACATTTCCATATTTATACAGAAAAAATCTAGAAAATCCCAATCTCACGAATGCCAAACGGGAATCCATGACGAACGGCGATGGCGAGCAGGGCAGCACCGCAGCAGGCAACCCCGGACCGGAAACAAAAAATCTGAGTCCTTTTTTGAGTTATTTTAGCAGACTGCTCTGGGCACGTCATAATCGGATATCCGGTTCAGGCGAGATGGGGAAAAATGCGCGCGACATTTGAAATTCTAACCTGGCTTAATTTAATTTAGTTGAAGATTGTTTCTAGGAGCCGTGTGATAAAATCATACTAGGTATGTTTTCTTTTTTTTTTACAAAAGAACACATGGTGCTAACGCGTTTTTCGTTTTTCGCGTTTTCAATAAGCGTGAAAAAAATCAACGTCCGAGGTGGCGAAACTCGATACTCGACGATAGAAGCTTGAGAAACATAACGACAACTTGAATGATCCCATTCACACTTTCGTCAAACCCAACAATAAATTTAAAAAAAAAATTGTTAAAAATTTTCCGGCTAGCAATTGATCTTTTGGAAACTGCAAAGCTTTCTAGTCAGTTGCTTTTGAAATGGTGCCACGAATCCAAGCCAAACGAAACCACGAAAAAATGTTGCTGTTTCTTCCGCCTCTTGTGTTTGCACCATGTGTTCTTTTGTAAAAAAGAAAAAGAAAAGAAAACATACCTTATATTAATTGAGTTGGGTTGTTGGTGTAGGAACCGTGTGGTTAAATTACGCCAGTTCCTCTTGTAAACGTATAGAGTATATGCGAAAGCCGGCTTAGGCCTTTTTATTTTATGAATGGCAACTGCTGAAATTGTAAATAGTGTTCCATAACATCTCCACTGTAATGTAGGATTTTTCGCATTAATTAAATTTGTTAATGCAGAAATGTTGCATTCTCATTCACTGTCCTGTGGTGTCTCCAAATGTACTCGTCCCAATTGTCCAACGTTCTAGAAACGAATGCATACCTCAGTTTAAATCCCCTCGCATAGTACCTAAGTACAAGGCGCCTGTAGTGCGGTTGACTACAGTTGATTGGCAAAAAAAGTCTCTATCTCTTGTCAATGCTTCATGTTGCTTCCGCAGCCACATTTCTTATTAAAAAAAAGAATTGCTGTATTAGTATTTTTTAAATTGGGTGGTTGTATGCCATTTCTGAATAAACTACAATAATTCTAAAGTCATCCACCAATAAATCGAATACAAAGATGGATACCTGTGAAACTGCAATTCAACAGCTACTTTTTCTGTTCAGTTCGGTGTTTTTTTTGCATTTGGAAGGTTAAGTTTAAATGACCTTAAAAACTCTGCATGCGTTGGTGGTTAGATATGCGCAACAATCACCTAGTAAATATACGATGGGCTGCTATCTTTAGACCAACTCAAAATTAATGCTTGGAGCGGATGGACACTCACCCACACTCACCAACAAAATCAAACAGCCCTAATCTTGTACCCTTAGATTTTCATGTTTATGGAGAAACAAAATGTTATCTTTGTGGATAAACGCGGCACTAATATACCATATCTTCAAATCGACATGAAGCTTTAACGCCATCTAACCTAATTTATTCACCAATGAGTTTTTCCACCAATCCTTGGAAAAAATGCATCTAAAATAGCGACAAATATTTTGAGTTTCAATGTACAACACAAAATACATTCTGAATCAAATAACAGCTCTGTAGCTGTTCCTTGATTCAATATATAATTTTTAAATACAAACTTTATACGTCGACCACTTGTTGAAATACATGTATTCACGGAATAGACTTAAAAACATTCACAAGGGTACATCCAAATAAAAAATTCATAATTTTTATTTGCAATAATTTTGATATGATACAAAAATGAAATAGTATGCAGATCAAAACTCATCAAACTGAAACAACTACATACATTGTATATTAAAATAAGCTTTTACAATGTCGAAAAGAATTCATTTTTCTCCTAAAGCTAAAGCAACAAAAAAATTAAGTTCCTTCAAATATAGTTATTTCGACCATATCAAAAAATAAGTATGCTTAGTAATCGGCGGGACTTAAACATTAATGGTCCAGTGAAACAATGGCAGTAAAACTTCGTTAGCCCAATTAAGTACACAACAGTATACGGCAGCTGTGCCGGTGAAGCAATGTGACTTACCAAATTGCTGAATTAACTGGAATATGCATTCACAAAAAAATTGCACTCGTCCAACAACAGTATATATAATTTGGCTCATCATTTGAAACCAAGAGACCTAGACAAATAAAATAGCTGCGAGAAATAGTGCTGATCAATGAAATCGTTTATACTCTGTATATATCATTTTCAAAATTTAACAAAGAACAATTTTATTTAAAAATCGATGACAAAATTAAAAGATGTGACGTGCGCTACAACTACGAAATGATCAATCCTAAAGCTACAGTACACCTGTATAGCATAAATGATCATATAACCAATAATTGATATATCAATAATCAATAATTGTTTAATATATCAATAATTGATTTTGGGTTGCAGATATATTTTTTAATTTTTTAAATTTCAAAATAACGTTTAAAATAATAACGTTTCCAAGTACAAGGTATTTTTGAAAATAACATTCTAAAAAAATTAAGAAAATCCAAACTTTACAGTTATTTTTAAAATTGCCCAAACTGATCAAAAATCCGAATTTTTGAAATATTGCAACACACACTAAAAACAAAATATTTATGTGATGCTACGCGAAATCCAATCCAACTTTCGACTCATTCTTCTGCAGGGCTGAATCGATGCGAGCAATGCAATAATTATTCAGAAACACGTTGACGAAAATGCACATGGCTCTCTCCAGGATGGCGTCGCATGGTCTGCCACAGGCGCGACATTCCTCATCGAGCGCGCTGCAATCCTTGTTATTCGCCAATCGGCGCTTGGTGAGCCGTACAATTAGCGACTTTTGCTTGGTATAGCGCTGAAAGTGCTCCTCATAATCACGAACGAGGCACTGGAACACGCGGAAGCTGTCGTGAGCCACCGTCAACAGCGTGCCGCTTGGGCATCTCAGGCGGCCAACCGCTACGTTCTTGAAGTTGCGCACAATATGTGAGTTGCCAATCTCAAAGTCGAGATGACGCCCATCAGCGGCCGTAACACGGTCCAGGCAGTCCCGGCACAGCTGCGCATTCTCGCCAAACTTGGTTACCACGTAGGCAGCCAGAAAGAGCAGCGAGTTGCGGCACGTCTTGTTGACCACAACCTGAGCACACTCTTGCGGTAATCTATCGAACACATCCATGGAGGGTACCTGCTGCTCAAGGGTGATGCGAGAGTCATCAGCACCGCTCAGCATCGAGTCTAGTAGCGGGAACAAATGCTTCAACTGGAAGACCCCGATCCGGGACGACTTGATGTAGAGCAGGGCCGTGATGACAAGTTTCGAACGTGAAATGTCACCGTCCACAATGACGCCGCCACATGTTGCTTTCTCTCTACCCTTTGACGGTTTACTTGCCCTCTGACGTTGCTTCTGCGGTTCGATCACCTCTGGTATTACTATCTCGGGAGTGTCAGGTCGTTGGCCGATGCACAAGTCAATCTGTTCGTGAATGGCCTCGAGCCGTGATAAGTGCTCTGCGTCGCCGCCGCTTCCGCTGCTCTTCACGATGCAGTCGTGGACAAGTTGGGCAGCGTGGCGCAGATTGTCGCGTTCGCTCGGCAGTTTGGAGGCGCCGTCGCCTCGCACCCCGAAGTGGACAAGCAGTCGATCCAGCACCGACCACCGATCACACAGTGGTCGGTCATCGTGTTCAGTGGTCCCCGATCGATCCACGATGCCTCGCAACTTGATGACGGCAACCGGGACGTCGAGGACGTGGACGCTGACGCCTAGCTGGCTGTCAATCTTGATGGAGGCAGCAATCCGAGGTACGCCCGCCGTGTCCATCCGGAACACAAGCACAAAGTCGGCCTCGATGGCGACGATCCAGCCACCGTCGACGGCCAAGTACGCGATGCCTTCGGTCAGATCGGCAAATGTGTCGATGCGATCACCGGGTACGATGATAGGGTCCACCGGCCGGCCACCACCGACGGGGACTCTTTTCTTGGAGGGCGGGTATGACAGCATGGTTGCCTTTCGTTTCTCATGAGGCGGATTGCTGGAATTGTTGGTGGAGGGGGTCGGTGATGTGCAGCCAGGAAAGATGGTGGGTACGGCGTCGGTAGTGAGTTTAGGTCGCCGCGGCGCATTCGTGAAAGTGATGCAGCTGTCTTCGAAGTGCTTGATGCAGATCCACATGGATGGTTTGGGTGAATTGGCTGCGGTGTTTCTTAGCGGTATGTTGGTCGTCCAAATTTCGCGTAAAAGCTCTCGTTTCGGGAAGTTGAAGCCATCAACCCGTATTTCGTTCGGGTCCGAGTTGGACTGGCAACCCTCCACACAGCATCTGTTTGACATCTGCAAAAGTGTTACACTTTTTATTTGAAATTGTGAAAACAGGAAAATTAGCCGACATTTAATCTAAGACCATTGACATCTTTCATAGTGAAGGTTTGACGTGTTCAAAAATTCTATTTATTTAAGATCTCTAAAATCAGTCACCGGCATGTGGGCAAAGGGGAGTAAGTAGTTATCAATATTGGAAATATTTACCACTTCTCAGCATCTGCAGGTCAAAATGATTTTACTTTTGGTATGCCAGTGTACATGCCATTCTGGGAACCTGAATTTTTCTGCTGACCAAGATTTAAAATAATCTAGCAGGTCAACAATGGCTTTGACCCCCACCAACATGCATTCTAAGGCAAATTGCTGATCATTCGGATAGGCTATGACTCACGTCCCCATGCGCTCAAGTGACAGTTTTTGTAAGCGCTCAAATTTTTGCCTACCTTTGCGTTTAAAATGCAAACAAACTTCTCCACAAACCAATTTTCAGAATTGTAAACGAAATATGTGTGCGCAGCGTTGAAAATATTCTTTCTTCATGATCGATTTGCGCAAAACTGTACAAACTCTGAAGGCAGCCATTTTCAGGAATAAGGTAAGGATCCTACAATTGGCAAATGTCATAAATCTTAGACTATATATACACGATCTCCAAATAATTTATAGCTTACTGTATATGCTTATACGTTTTGCATAGTAAACATTAACATTTAATTAATATCATTTTTACAACATTAAACATTTTTTCTGTCGCCAATTTCACTCAAGACAAACATGATTCTTATTCAATGAAGACATGATTCTTATTGTTGTTTGACCCCTAAATGATCCATCATAAACAAATTATCAGGTCATGAAGAAGAATTGCTGATTCGAACTGAAACTGGGTGCGTTGAACAAAATGTGATTCCTGAACAAGCGGAAATCAGGAAATGCCAATTTCATTGAAGTTTCTATCCGGAGTGATTAAACAGTATGAACTAACTGTGAACTTCGTAAAAACATATAACATGGGAATCTAAACATGACTCTTTGCTGATTCCAATTTGTAAAATGTTTTTAATCATAAAATGTCATGCACAGATCATTTGTCTCTGGTGAACACGATTCGTGGCGTTCACGAGGAACTACGGCGGCATTATCATGAGACTAAATGCAGTAAGTTGGGGTACTGTAACGGAGATGTAGTCGTGTTACAGCACAGTATGAATTGTCTTTACAAAGTTTTGTTTATCGCTTGTCACTTTGAAAGAAATAATTTGCTGGAACTTTTTGGTATGATGAGATTTAAAACTGACAAACCCTGGATTGTTTTTGGACTGCTTTCAGATGACGGAAATAAAAATGCCGATCTCACTTGGAATGAACACTGCTCCAAAGATCTGCGGCAGTACGCAACGGCAATGGAAAAATTGGCCAACACATACTGGAAACAGAATAACACGTCAACCAGAATTGACTGGTGTCACAAGGCGATTAGGTAAATCACATCATCAGCTACGAAATGGCAAGCCTATACAAATTTACACTAAACTTCCGTTGAAACGGGAGTCGCCATAATGCCACAGCGGAGATAACATTTAAAAGTGAAAAATATATTTTATAACATGCTTCTATACTTATTTTATTTCTACTGTTTGTCGTACGTAACTGTTTATCTAAGTGCAATTATTGTGATGTCGTAGGAGTTACTATGTGGAAGGTGGCCTTCAGGATCAATTAGAGAGGGATGCGAAAATTGCAAGAACTGTGAATAAAGATATTGACACGAGGAGTAGTGTCAAGAACACTAAAAGGTAGGTGGCAACGATGCACTTTTGCACAATTTTTGTCGTACTCAACTTCCACACAAATAAGTCATACAATTTGTCTCAACAATATTTCTCTGTTCGTATTTCCAGTTGTTCCGTTGAGGTGATACTGCCAATCACTTTGTTGGATGTTGGAAGTTGTTTCAACCCCTTTAAAGATTTAGAAGACATATTCACGATTGGAATCGATCTGTGTCCAGCCACCGCAGTAAGTTGACGATATCCTTTCCGAAAAGCAAAGCTTGTAGCACTACCGTCGCTTTGCGTTGATTTTTTGTGAGTGTGTCACCGACATGGCTTGTGTAAGAGACTTATGTTCTGCGTTAATTCATTATCTGATGTACTGTACTTTTTTTTAATTAAACGTAAGACAGTTTAGTTACAGTAAATAAACACCAAAAAAGAAATAAATATAACTGTTGACGCGAAAGTCGCGGCCCCTCACAACATGAAAACTTGGACATCTAATTTGTGATTTGTGGAGACAAACTCACCAACTCAACATAAATCCCTCATCAACATATTTCGTTGCCAATGCCTCCCCAATTAATGACACGTTTCAACCATTTGGCAGGATGTGTTTCAGTGTGATTTCCTGAAGTTGCAAGTAACCAACGAATCAGTTCAAGACAATGACAGACGGAACGACGATACAAAACCGCTTCTAAAGCGCAACTTACCGTTTCCAGGCATGCCGCTCTGCACGCTTCCCGCAGGCTCATTTCAGGCTGTCGTCTTTTCGTTGCTGCTCGAGTACCTGCCGTGTGCTCATCAGCGGCTTTGTGCCTGCCTTAAGGCCCGCCACCTGTTGGCTGACAACGGACTCCTGCTCGTCGTGACGCCAGACTCCAAACATGAGAGTTACAATTCGCGCATGATGAAATCGTGGAGACAGGCGCTGGCCGCCCTCGGACTCACCAGGTGGCGCTACGAGAAGACTAAGCACCTGCACTGCATGGCGTTCCGCAAGCTGTCCAGGGCGGCAGCCGGCAATCGTCGTGAGTCTGCCACCTTTACAACGGACGAAGTGGCAACGGAAAAACTGTCTTCGATGCTCTACATCCCGCAGGACTTTAACGCCTATGTCAAAATGCACTTACAAGTCGAAGATGCAGAAAACGTAGTTGCCAATGAGAACGCTGAGGAATTGCTGCGCTGCGGATTTTCAGAATTACCATCTGGCTACTGAAGTATTACGGAACCACTTTTTAATTTTTCATGACGTCCGAGTGTGCAGACAGTGGAATGGCCTGACAGAGCCTCAAGTCCAGAGCCTTTTAAAATAGATCCATTCTGCCTCCAACTGGTCTATTGACCCCCGCCGTAAGCCCCTCTCTTGGGGGCTGCTTGCGGATAAAATTAGAAATTGTAATTGTTTCTTTTGAATACAGTAATGAAAGGCTTACTGTCGGTAAAGCTCGTGATTGTACATGTGTGTGCGCTTTCCTTTAAATAATGTTCGCTTGGAATTATTTTTTAATGCATTTTGCGTATTTGTGCAGATGCAATGCAAAGTTAGAATATGGGCGTATGCTATTTTTCAATTCTGATTTAAACTGGTCAATTGAAATTACGGAAATCTGCACTGGAGGGCACTTATCAATTCTACGCACATGTAAAAAGACTGCAAAAGCGTATCACCTCGGGCTATTAGCAAATCTAGGATACATTGTGTTCATGTACACTGTTTCTGAATCTTATCACAATCTGACTCATTTCGGATTTCATAGGCACCTCTGTTGAGAATGTCTGTAATTAATTTCAAAATTCAGCTGTGAAAATTAGCATGTACATGTTAATTATTAAATCGATAACATTTTATAAATAAGTAGTTTAAAGAAACACATTGCATTTCTGTTCGATTTTTTTTCATTACTGCACAATGGCAAATTATGTATATTGCTATTCAAATTTGCAAAAAAAAAATAAAAAGATTTTGAGAACTACGTTTTTCAAATGAGAAAAATTAAAATGTTTGCAAATGGGAAAGATGATCTGAAACTTTATCTTTTTGTGCTGACAAAGGTGATGACAAAGGTGGTTTGGTAAAACATATTCATAGTCGAAAACAAAATTATTTCATTGTCCGGTTTAGGGGCGTCCATGCGGCTTTGTTTGGATGGCTAAAATTTTCATAGTCTCCTATAGAAAAAAAAATATTTTGTTGGTGCACGCATTTATTTAGCTCCTTCATAAACTTTGTAAAGTTCATATGCTGATATTGCTCATTGTGATAAGCAGACCAACTTCAATGATACTACAGAGTAGACATGATTAGACATTTAGCTGTCCCTTGTTGCTGTCTGCAAGCTTTTACAATCCTTGCTTCCCAAGACAACACTAATATTTTTATCTTTCAATATCCACATCATATTCTTATTGAGAATTGTAATACCTTTTTTTTAGTTAGTTTTGCCATCTTTAAGGTGGTACTCTGCTTGAGTTGGCGAGATTTTTGTCTTCACTTTACTGTTATTTCTTGCGCCTATACTGTAATTGAACATTAATTCATATTACATTTGGATATTAAGTTATAATTTAATGTAGCAAATCTCATTGAAGCGAATCACACTAACTTTGTCAATCTTCTCATATATGTGATCGTAGTTAGGTGTTGTTGAGCGTTTCTGCCAGCGAGTTTCCTCTCCTGGAGTCGCTATGGGTGAATGGAGATATCGGGGCAGATGGTTACTGCGAATGTGCGATCCGCGCATGTCCATGTAGATATCCTCTTCTTGCTTTTCTGGTGGACGACGGACGGATTGACCAGCTGGTTTCAGGTGCGCACCGCGCATATCCATGTAGATATCCTCTTCTTGTGTCTCTGGTGGACGGCGGACGGATTGACCAGCTGGTCTCAGGTGCGCACCGCGCATGTCCATGTAGATATCCTCTTCTTGCTTCTCTGATGGGCGACGAATGGATTGACCAGCTGGTCTCAGGTGCGCACCGCGCATGTCCATATAGATATCCTCTTCTTGCTTCTCTGGTGGGTGGCGAGTGGATTGACCAGCTGGTCTCAGGTGCGCACCGCGCATGTCCATGTAGATATCCTCTTCTTGCTTCTCTGATGGGCGACGAATGGATTGACCAGCTGGTCTCAGGTGCGCACCGCGCATGTCCATATAGATATCCTCTTCTTGCTTCTCTGGTGGGTGGCGAGTGGATTGACCAGCTGGTCTCTGGTGCGCACCGCTTCTAACTATGTAGATATCATCAGGTAACAATGGGAGTGGCCGGTTGGAAAAGTCTATCTCGTTTGATGCCTTTCCGAGCGATTGCCGGGGCCGTGCGCGTTGGCTCTTCAACTTGTCCCTGGCGGATGGCATAATAATATCCATTTATGTCCTGTTTGGAAATTATTCCACTGTTTAGGAACGATCTCTAATGACTTGCTTAATCCAAAATCGTTAAATCAGACTTAATAAAAAATTTAAGAAAAATGGAATGTGTAAAACTTTCTTTAAAGTTTCGGGCGAATTTACGGTTTCACACAAACTGTGTTTTATTATACACGTTTACGTATTATAATTTCGACCGGCATCATACCAGAGTTGTGTGTTCCCGCTAGGGTTTGCTTATGAACATGAAAGCAATGTCATTTATCTTAAATTCGTTAAGCCATAAATTACCGTTTTATCTTCTTTTTTTTCTTGTTGAACAATTTTGCTATTTTAGTCTTGATTTTATTTCCTTTCCCCTATCGGCAAAAAAATGGAATTTCAATTAAAAATGGTTTCTGGAAAACGGAAATGCAATTAAAAGTATTTCACCCCAAAATGTTACCGTACAACGGGGTTATGAATTTATTTTTAACCTGGTGTATAGATTTACGAATATATAGATTAATTATATTTATCCAGTTCGATTAAAGGTTTCCTTTTTAGTACCTTCACTAGTTCAAATACGTTGAATTGCTGTTTGTGTCGCAGCCTGCAAGTTTAAAAATAACTTTGTTTGTAGAAACTTGGTAACATCACAAGGAATTTTGTTATTTCAAAAAATGTCTGATTACCTTTTATCAGCGCCCATAGCATCCTTATGCTTTAGTACCATTTTTTTCGGGTTTGAAAGAGACCTGAGATCGAAAAATATGTATATATTTGTTTACTCGTATGACAACATTTTTTTTTTTTACGCACATTTGTTTTTTATCGGTATTTTGCTCACATAAATCCCAGTTGCCAATTACAAAATTATCTATGCACCCTGTGGCAATCTGGATGTGAGAGTTACGGGTGAACCTATGCGTACCTTTATTTGAATTGATGTCGTTTGATAGATTATTTTTTTAATAGATTTGTTTCCTGTTGGTGGTTGAAGAGTAGTATATTCTTTAAAAATGAAGACAAACTTATCTACTTGACAATTTCGTTTGTAAAATCGCGCCCGAATAATGTAGCTCTGTACTGGAAATTTTGATCGCAATTTTATTTTCTAATCAATTTTTCACGTTATTTGCGTTCCAGTAATTGTGACGTCATCTAAACGTCTGGAAACGTCTATTTGCATGCACAATGACATATTTCTTTGAAGAACTTTTACACGCACTTACACTGGTTTGGGCAAAATATGGGAACAATATAAATTATTGTGACTAGAGAGAGTAAGCAATATAACTTATTGAGTAAATCTTATTTTATTCATTTGAAGGCATGACAATATCAATTTTACAACACGAGGAAGTCGAATTGAAAAAAACTGCTTATTTAAAATATTTTAGACAAATGAAAAAAGTTCCAATTATTGACGACAAATTGACTGGAATTAGGTTGTCTCATGGGTAACCTGTCGGATCAATAGCCTTTCCGCGCCGATTCAATGTCTGCAAATTTTTTATCCAATAATTTCGCTATCGGATCTTATTGTAGTTATACCAATAAGGAGCAATTCTTTAAGATTTCAATTTCATTTGAAAGAAAATCAAATTATAAGCGTCTCATTATGTTGATTTCATTATATTTTGATAAGCCATCTACAATAACAACGGATAATCATACGAGATTGATACCAGGAATTTTTTATTATTCCACACACATGTTATTAAACAGAAGAGAGCGTGTGCTCTTTAATTTTGGTACAAACGGAGTACAACGGGTAAACAGGAAACAAATAACGGGGGTATTAGAGGGCATTACGGGGCGAGAATCACAAAAGCAAATAAAAGCTACGCGCGTATAAGACAATTGGTTCAAGTCAGTGAAAGTCATTGAAAACAAATATGTGATTTCCCCGGTTTTTCCGATGATCGTTGAGAACGCGGTTCGATGTGAATGTTTCAAAGTTTTCTGGCTCCAGGATCTGTTAGAAACAATAAGAATTTGTTTTGGAAAATTGATTAACCTTTGTATGTTTTTATGAAATGCCTTCGATTTATGAAATGAAATTTTTATGAAAAGTTGTTGCATTAAAATATTAAAAAGTAAAAACAGTAAATTTGAGCAAAGACTTATATATCAAGTCCTAGTTACATTTCGTCGGCATTTCAGACAAATATCTTTAATTTTGCATTAAATATTTGTGTTTAGAAATACATATGGCTTTATCTGAAATAAGAAATAAATGAATATTTTTCAAGCTTCTATAAAATCCATAGTTTGCATTCGTGACATGTCAAAATCGCTTACTGCTTTAGTTTCGATGTTGCGAACCCTTGCGGATGTGGACTGGGACGAGTTGGTTGACGTCCATATGGGCTAACCTGGGAAAGGGAGATCGGTCGTTGTATATCAAACTCAAGTTGGAATTTCGAAGTGCCCACCAAGTGGAAATTAACAGGCAAAACACTTTCACTATTAAATGAGTGACAGATCTTGACAAAGTGATTTTGAGTACATATTATTTTTATATTTTTTCGTACGAAACAAATATAAATTAATATATTTATTCGCGCTTCGATTGTTCGATTATGTTTACACCTAGTCGAACAGAATGACGCTCCAAAATTACACTTGGTAGCGAGATTTTCGTGGGCGAGTACCCTACACGAATAGTTTTGCATTTTTATTTGCTTTAATTATTAAATTGGACTGTATTTGACTGTTTCAGTTAGCACTAATTCAACATGTAACAATACTTGAACTTAATTTTCAACTTGAAAACAAATATGTAGGTACAACAATTTCTGTTCATTCGCTATAGAATTGATATCTTCTTTAACCACTCAAGAGGGCGTAATTTATCATTATCTAGGTAATTTATATTTTGTACCATTGCTCCTTCATCTTCCGAGCGTCCTCCTGTTTCTTGTGCTCTGCCTTCCTCCTCTTCCTTTCCTTTTTGTTGAAGATGTCAGTGAATTTGCTCTTGAATTTTCTCGGCTGTCGTAAAAAAAAATTAAAATAAAAACATTTTAAAATGTGGTTCCACTTCTAAAAGTGGATACAGTTTGGCTTCCATATTCTTCCGTATATATATATATATATATATATATATATAGGGACATTCTAAGCGTCGGTAGCCAGAGGAGAAATTGGCGCTCCCTTTCCCCAAAATTGTCCTCAACATTATTAGAAGAGATATTTGCGCTAATGGAAACATTTTAAAAGTGTGACATTATAAACCTAACGATTTCTGTGTAAAATTGCATCGGGAGTGTTTATCTAATGTATCGATTTGATGGGACTGTATATTTTTAAAATAAACTTATGAAGATAATAATGTATCTTCTAAACCTAGCAAGTTGTGTTGAATAACTTCAATTCATCTTAAGTTCCAAGATACGCTTGTATTCTGACCCCCGCCATGGACCCCACCGGGGCTGTTTGCGGGTACATTTTGTAATTGTAATCATATTGTAATTGTGCTTGTCATTTGACCAACCTTCCTCGACGCGCCCGAGTTGGAACTCGAAAGGGCGACTCGGATGCCCTCATCCTTGAGCACTTGCGTAGTTATGTGCGACTTGTCCCTGCAAGATTCATAAACACAAAGTTGACTTTTGCGAATACAGTTTGTTTTATGCCAAAAGCAAATGAAGGCATTATGCGTTTGAGGAAGATAAAAGGAAACAAAAATTGTGCATTTTTAATCCCACATTATTTCATCGTCCCTCTTTTGTGGATTTGTAATGTGACATTTATAAGTTTACTCAAACAATACCATGATTTTAATCATTTGTAAGTTTCGTTTTTTTATTGTGTTGTGTCATTTTAACAAAATGTTAGGTATTTAAAAAGGACTTTACTTGTAGGTCTTGTCCAATCCGCCAAGCCATTTGGGAGCCATATTTCCGGAGTGAAAATTAAATCTGCAAGCAGTAAACGACAACACAAAAGTGATTGGCATATATATATTTAATTCACCTAACCAATAAATAGTTAATAGACGAAATCATATTCCGATTTCATATTGTATTCGTCTTTTTTAAATTGAAGTAACACATTCAATTAAACGTAACGTAAGATTCGCATTTGGTGAACCAAAAACAACTTTTTCAAATTATCGGCGAAATTATCTATTCCCAACTTTGGGAAAATATAAATTATAGTTTACCTATTTTATGGAACATTTACTAATTTCGTTGGACTCGTAAACACAGGTGACCATTATAAACGCACCCCACCTAAATCAGATCTGATAAAAGTGTGAGCTAAATTTTGCCAGATTTACCTTGAAATAAATTATGAGAGCTTAAAAATTGAGATCTCCTGCAGGCGATAGTCGAATATTGAGCTGCATATAAAATAAAATATACATATGTTGATACAGTTGGATTTCTCAATTGCTCTTTATTAACTTTTGACTCTCAATTTCCTAGTTCTAGTTTATTTTCTTTTTTTCTTCTTCAAATTTTGCGCACGTGATCTACGCTTAGTTGTTGTATTGTGTGACGTAACACAACACAACATTTCGGTAAATATTGAGAATTGAGATTTCTCCAGAAAGTGATAGTCAAATATGAGCTCCATAGAAAATAAAAAGTACACTAGTTGATTAAGTAGGATTTGGAAATGATGCTTGATGTGTAAAATCGTAATGTTAGCTAATTAATCGTTGAATACAGAATGCGACATCACGCAACATTTCGAAAAATAATTTTACGCGTTAATGTTTAGAAACTAAATGTACACAAAAGGCACCATTGTGAAGCAAATCTACTAACACACCCTATCTGATTCGGTTCAGATAATCTTGTGTTAACCGGATGTAGTCGAATTACCTTCTTTGCAAAGAAATTTTCTTCAGTTGTGCAGAATTGAAAGATAATTTAGCTTTTTCCAATAATTTCAATAATTCCAATAATTTTGGCTAAAAACCGCGCCTAATTTTCCAGTTAACTCCGCCGCGAAACTTTAAATGCAAATGAAATTCTGTGGAACATAAGCACGTGAAAACGTTTTGTGACGTTGAATATTTTATGACGTCACAGAACTCGTCATTCGAGGCCAAAGAACATAACCATAACACCTTTATTATTTTACTAGGCAATTGCTCCATCATTGTCTACATTAGCTACTCCCAGCGCTCCTATCGGCGATGGAGCAGGTGTGCGGGTGTGCGGGTGTGCGGGTGGTGCAGGTAACTATGCGCCTCTATCGGCGACAATTGCAACGTTATATATTTTACCAAATAACGAAAAGAGCGCCACCAAGAGTTACAATTTGGAAAGGATTGTAAAATTTGACCTTTTCATGAGAACCAAGTTTGTTTTTGCGCCTGTTCCTGTAAAGTAAGCAGATCGCGGTAGCCATCGGAATCAAGAGGCTACGTTTTAAACAAATTTAATTTTTTAAAATTTAAATTGCAATTTGGTGCAAATGATGCAACTGTTAAAATTTTAAAAACTTACTGGGTGAAATTGGCGAAGTCTATGGTCACTCGTTAAACGTCGTCTCGCGCCAGTTCTATAAGCGTCTTCGTAGGAAACGCTAGAATATACAAAGGATTAGAAAATGGCCAACGTAAAAACAAATTACATTTGGAGTAGAGCGGATTTGTTTCCAAATTGGTGAAAAAAACACCCAATTTTAAAGTGAATATGCACTTGTCTTACTCGAAATTTTTTCGAAGACTTCGCCACCATTGGTAAGCGTAGGCTTGGCTTTCTGGGGATCTCGTAGATTAATTCGGACTGTCATTAAAAAGTGAGCAACATAAAAACAAACATTTTGAGCAGAGCGGATTTTTTAAAAATAAAATTGGTGAGAAACACCCAATTTCAAAGTGAACCTGCACTTGTCTTACTTGAAATTTTTTCGGAGACTTCACCACCAGTGGTATGCGTGGGTGTGGCTTTTTGGGGATCTCGTAGATTAATTCGGAAGACTGTCCGAAAGTGAGTAACGTAAAAACAAACATGTTGAGAGCGTATCTTTTAACAGAGCGTATTTTTTAAAAATAAAATCGGTGTAAAAACACCCAATTTCAAAGTGAATCTGTACTTGTCTTACTCGAATTTTTTTAGAAGGCTTCACCACCAGTGGTATGTGTGGGTGTGGCTTTTTGGGGATCTCGTAGATTAATTCGGAAGACTGTCCGAAATTGAGTAACGTAAAAACAAACATGTTGAGAGCGTATCTTTTAACAGAGCGTATTTTTTAAAAATAAAATCGGTGTAAAAACACCCAATTTCAAAGTGAATCTGTACTTGTCTTACTCGAATTTTTTTAGAAGGCTTCACCACCAGTGGTATGTGTGGGTGTGGCTTTT
>JAQGBY010002821.1:0-21406 GCA_034698785.1 Mycogona germanica | reverse complement strand
ATGCGATTTCATTGAGCCGTTCTGAAATTTTGCTCTGCACACCAAAATCCAATTCTTAGTTTTATAATATAGGATTAAACCCTGGATGTCGGCTTCAATTTCGTCCGGGTCATCCACTAAATCTGACAATTTCACTTTTGCAGCTGGATCATTGTTTACAATGATTTAGGGATATCTATGTCCAACGAGGTATGACGTTAGAAATCGATTGGATAAATTCCACGCCATTGACCCGGCTATCATGCAAGCAGCGCTTCTGGTGGCCATGACAGAAACCATGTTCCTGTCATTGAAATTCACGCAAATGTCAATCCGCTTAAAAATAACCGTCATCTTGGTTTTTCTCGACTCTCACCTCTTCGCGTGACATTTTTCGGTGACCTCTGGTGGCGTTCCAGAGTTGGTTAGTTGACGAGTTGTGCGCCAACTAGCGATGAAGCGGATCCGGCAACGCAACTCCAAACTCTACTTCCATCTATTTCGTTGGTTGATTGCGTCGTTACGGCTACAACGATCGCATCCGCTCTTAATTCGCGTCCTTCTTGGGTACTTCCGGTCTCCCTAGTGCGCACTAGGGGAGATAAATCCCCTCTTAATCCCTTGACGTTCGAATCGAGACTCGCGGCTGCTGTTGGTTGCCATGGTCACGTCAAAGGGTTAACAGTGGCATCTACGACGTGCAGTGTGCACGTGTTATGTATCCGGACAAATAAGATCGCTGGAGAAGAAAAAAAAGATTCTGGAACTCTGACGAGCGACCGCCCGGAATCAAAAAGTTGAAAGAGGTGGAAGTGGGTAAAAGGGGGTAAGAGGGGTCTTGAATCGGCCCATTTGAATTGCTAATTGTGAGTTACTGGCGTGATGGACAGCCCGGCTATAAAAGTTAATAGTGGAGTTCGGGCTGTCAGATGGGACGAGAATTCCTGTCTACGTAACTGCTAGGACGTTGGATATATTTAAATTTATTTGGGGAATTTTAATAAATGAGCAAAAATGTGGCATATGTACGGATCTGCTCAAAATTGAAAAATTCCGTTTTCATTTTTTCTTTTTTAGATTTTTGATTTAGAGTTTTATAAAAAATTATTTTTGGGTCAAAAAGACGTGTGAATTGGTTCCAAATAATGTCGTGGATACATGGTAAAAATGACGTCACACGTCTTATCGTATCAGGCCACGTCGTCTTATTGATTAGTTTAATTCAATTTCCCCAGTGATTAATTGTTTAAAAAAATTATTCGCTTAAACGTTTAAAATTATTTCGTTTTCTAATAAATTGATAATTTTCGTATTTTAGTGTATGGTTATTTTTGTGGTCTGCAAAATTATTTTCTAATTTTAAAATAGTAATCAGATCACGTCGTCTTATTGAGTAGTTTTATTCAATTTCCCCAATGATGCAAAATAAATAAACGTTTAACGTTAAAAATTATTTCGTTTTCTAATAAATTGATAATTTTAGTGTGTGGTTGTGGTCGGCAAAATTCGTTTCTAATTTAAAAATAGTAATCGACTAAATTTGGTATTTTTCTTGGGGAGAAACAAGTCGTTGACGTTCGGCAACACAGCCGCCAATGTGGCCACGCACACAATACGGAAATATGGCGCTTCAAAATTCAATGCGGAAGAAGTGACGAATAATAAATTTAAAAAATCGGCACTAAATCTTTGTTGGCTGGTCGCGACGTTTTGCGAGCGACGACCCAGATCCCCCTCTTCCCCCAATACATCCCCCCTTGATCCCCCTCTCTCTCCATCACCTCATTCAATAACTCCCCCCTCACACCAAATATGGACCCGGGCTTTATGGCTTGTTAGACTTTGGCATATGCGACTTGGCAACAAGTGTAGCACGTTGGAACAATGGTCACGTCCGCCATACACCTTACTTTTATTTTTTATCCCTTCCCCTCTCTTCTTTACAATGTCCCCACGTTATTCCTCGTACTACAGCACGTGCTCCTTCTTTCAGGTTGGACAACTTTCCACCTCAAACTATTCTACCCTATCTAGGACAATATCTGGTTCAATACCCAACACTACCCCCTCTTTATCGCTTGTCTTGTTCTAAGCCTGGCTTTGCATTGTGGGGCGCGGGTTATTTTCTCTTCAAATATTATGGAACAGGTGGCCGGGTTTGTAGATTTTTGTTGGGGGTTGACGAGACGAGATATGGATCTCGTCTTGGTTTATTTTTAATCAAACGTGAGATTAGGTCATTTTGTAAAATGGGCATGTTTTTCGTAAATGGTTGGTCCAAATTATTTAAATAGGTATGTCATGTGCAACAGGATTTTCAACCAATATCTTTATGTGAGACTTGTCAAGTGACCATTGTGCAAATCGAGTTTAGTTATCAACCACACATATAGTAATATAATTATATTTTTAATTTATTTTATGATTATTTTTGATTCGTGACTGGGTTATCAGCAATGCGCATGGCACAAGAGATGGTGCGAATAGCAATTTTTTAGCATTGTTTTCAAGCGTTAAAATTGAAAATGCTTCAACCAAATTGTGTCAGCAGTGCCGGCGTCAGTTAATCATTGGCACAACTGCAGCCCCTGAGCGGTGTCATAGCCTCGTGCGTCTAAAGCGTTGGCTTTCCCGCAATGCAAGTGGTTAGTGATTGCCTACGCACAAGGGGCAGCGTTTTTTTCGTCCACTGACAAGTATTGCATGCAAACGTCATTGTCAAAGTCTAAAGAGAAAATGTGTGGGAGATTTTTCAGCTAAGTATTAAGCTCACTTAGCAAATGAATTGTGAAAAATTTATCCAAGCGATGTCTCTTCCTGCAGTCTTGTATTTTATTTTAAAGTAAGTCTTTATAGTATTATCGCCATAAACTACTGAAATATAGAGCGTGTGCGATACATTATTCAAACCGGCTCGTCGAATTTTGAATATCGTTTTAATCAAGGCGCACATGAAATGAAAATCATGTCACTTTTAGATTAATATTTTGCATCCCCTCTATTCTTATATTGATAGGATCAGTTTAATACGAACTGTGCCTGTAACCCAATTTTCATTTCTAAGATCTCGATGTTATTTCGATTGTGGGTGGCGTTTGATTTCGCAGTTTCATTCCCACTAGGTGTCACTGGCGGGCGAAACTGATTTTTAAAACGCTCCACTCGTTCGAAAACTTTTGAAATAATATTCCCAATCAAATTTCTTGTTCTCGAATACATGTCCACTGTCAGGTTTTCCACTACATGAAAAAGGGATTGCGAAAAAAAATTTAATCATCGATATCGAGACGCGCGCACGAAATCGAATCTGGATCAGCATGGGGGTTGAGATGAGATGTTTTAAATATGCAAATTTATCGGACTGAATGACAATTTTTGAGACCCTGTCCTCATAATTTTTATTCATCGAAATCATAGTCTCCCTTCGAACGCAGAAAAATATGTAACTGCAGACGATTGTGTTAAACATTAATGTCCAGTTGGATTGCTCATTTTCTCTTCCCCTCACAACGCTCCCCCATCGTGCAGGTAACTCCAATACCCATCGCCCCGCAGTCTCATTTAGGACCACCATCCCCCTAAGGAACCCCCCGGGACCCACCACTAAATTCAGCAGAACCAGAGATCTATGTCAGTGAAACTTTTTTTATAGATCATATCTGCGATTTATCTGCTAATTTGCTCAAACTCATCTTAGGGCGATGCAACCTGTGATAATGGCGGGCCAATCATATTAGCTGAGGGTGAAGGGTGTCCATTGTTGACTTAGATAAAAGTTTGAATTTTCTTTCCTTCATAAATGGTTCCTGTCACTTTTGTTCTACGAGCAACTGACAATCTCCAATTATCACTAGATGGCGTTGGTATCGACAATCGGCGAAGGACAATAGACTTGACATGATCCAACTGGTTTTATTTACTTTTTCTCACAACTATGCTTGAAATATTTCTAAATTCAATAATAAATGAACAATTTTCCATCCCACCACAAAATTAAAATCATTTTGCTCATTCCCTGTGAAACAGAATTCGCTCATCGTCCAACTATCCGCCGATATTGAGTCAATACCCTAGGGGGTTTAAGAGTGGGGGTTGAAACCCATGCAGCAAATCAAATATTATTCGCAGATAATGTTGGGCCCCCCGTTGCCCCCATAATTCCCCTCTTAGACCCAGACTCCCACCGTTCACCAAAACTAGACAATGAATTCTTTCCAATCAACGTAAGAGTTTCTTTTAGGAGGTGGTTTGAGGGGGAGATAGAAACATGGTGGGTATATCGTCTGTATCTGCACGTGCGTTGCTAGGGGGGTAAGGGGGTTAGGGCAAAGTGCCCTTACATCCGACAAGCATTATTGCCATTAGGGCACGTGCCCGCTTATGACACCCGTGATTGATATCACATCCCTCCCCCCTCGGCCACCCCTTAATCGGTCACCTAACCGTCTGCATAGGCCTGTGGGCATGTACACTACACATGTATATTGAGTGGTATAAGGATGATGGAAGGGGGGTTGGGGTTGGGGTGGAGTTTGAACCCCAATTTTGATGTGGGGTAAACTAAATTGGTAGTTTGTTAGTTCCAAATCAACATCACCATCAACTGGATAATGCTGCACGGAACTAGGTCGATGTAACTTTGACGATGGGAGAATCCTCTTAATTTTGAAAGCAATTTTTCAATTCAAGGTTAATAATTAATTCAACATTTTCCTGTTCGTCAAAAATCTGAACATTTTTGAAAACTTTTTTTGATTGATTTGTATGAGAAACAACCCAAAAACTATTGATAGTTTTTTGGAGTTTAACGAATTGAAAGGGTAATTGGGCGCTGCGCTTGATCACTATAGTGTTGGCACAAATGTTTTCACTGGAAGGGTTTAAATTTTCGTTCAGTCGTCACCATTCAAATTCCGCAGATGGAGGGCCGGAAATGGTCTACTAAATAGAATTACATCGATTGTACCATCGAAAGTTCTCCAATTATCGATCCAGATTTTTTAACGTACCAACAGGTTCTCTGGAACGCCACTAGAGAGCACCGTTACCTATCAGTACAGAGGCTAATTAGTTGCCTACGATGTGCTGCACCTAAATATTCTTCCCACTGATTTTAAGTTTTTCCTTAAGAAATTTAATTATCACATGCCATCATAACAGATGGTCCTTCCGTCATCCATCTCGTTTTCTCAGTCGTGTTTGTGGATGGCCAAATTATATTTCAAGTTTTTAGTGAAACATGATTCGAACAACCTAAAAGTCGTTCAAGTTTATCAGATCTCGGCAGGTTTTCGCAGAATTTTCGTGGATTGTATTTTTGAGATCCCCTCCTGCTCGATCCACTAGGGTACGAAATAAGGGAGCCAACTACTGTTGGTTTGAAACCTGCAACCAGGCCACGGGTAGACGAAAAAAACCCTCAACATAACAGTATTCGTCCTCCTTCATTTTTAACCCACACCCTCCTCATCATTACCCCCAGCCCTTCGACGAAGCTTGTCAGTGGTTTAGCAATAAAAGTTTCACTGACTATTGACTTGTGACGTTATCGCATCTAGCGCCGCCTGTCGGCAGGATTGAATTGTGTGAATTCTGGATGGATGTTTACCAACAAATCGTCAAATGTCGAAATCTGGTCAAGTCACAGATTGAAAATTGTAGCATTTTTAGGAATAATAATTTGATTCATTCGGAAGGCGGCCAAGGCTGCAATTTGGGTTAATTCTCGTAACCCAATTTTTGCAAAACGTTGACTGTTTAAAACTAACTTTTTAATTTTAAATAGTTAAAATATCTTCAAATTTCGAAGTTTCAATTTCACATCGTTTAAATAAAATTCAAAAGAAAAATGCGAAATTGTCTCCCAACTCATTGTGTGCTGGTGCATATTTATGAATTAAGCTGTAGGTGGCGCTGCAAGGTTTCTAGATAATAACCGGCGTCCTACAGAGATAAAAATTAGTCAACAATAGTGCAGTCTTTAAAAAATGTGGGTTGAATTGCGGAGGGGGTGTTGGGGGTAGGTTTTCAAACCTTGGTTGTGAAAAGGTGTGGGTTGTGGCTGCGAGAGTTGCGCGCATGCTGTGGGTCCAGGGGTGTTGCAGAATTAACCCCTCTGGTTCGTTAACCCCCTCCATCTCCCTCCCCTCCCTTTACCCCCTCTTACCCTCAACCAGCGCGCGTGAGCTGCGTTACCAAGCAAAATTCTCTTTTGTAACGGTCGACTTTCAAGTCTGTGAGTTCGTTGTTCCAATCTCACCTCCCCTCCTACCGATTCCCCCTTCTTTTTTTCTGGCTGTCCCGGGCCGAGCCGAACGTCTACCCCTACTTTGTTGCCAGTTAGAGAAATTAATTGACAAAATCGGTCACAATATGGCATGAAATGTTGGCTTATTGTATTTTGGGAGGGTGGGTTGGTTCTAGAGGAGCTTTAGGAGGTCCGTCCATGGGATGGGGTAAGTGTAGGAGAAGAATGGTTTTGAAAAAAGGATCATTTCTACTTGATAATGATTTTTATTTTCTCGAAATTGTGAACGCAAAGCACCGTGCGTTGTGTGGTTGCCCGTTCACACGGGGCAGCTTTTCCAATGTGGCTAAATAATTAAGTTGCATACACAGTAACTCTCTTTTACTTCATCTAACTATTTGAGGCATTGGGAAGAAAATATTACTGAGTACTTAGATACTTAGATGAGTACTTAAAGGTTTATGTTTTTAATTTACCAGGGTTGCTATTTTGGATTTGCAACAACTGGCAAAATTTTTTGGCAGAACAATCGGTTGTGAGGAATGGGCAGTTACGATATTTCGGTTGATGGCGGGGGTCAAAAGAAGAAGATCGTCTCCTTAGTAGCCGATCTTTTTAGGTGTAAACTGAGCTTAAAACGTCTATTACGAGACGTTTTTACAATGCACAATTGTTTTTAATTTTTGACTCAAGTTCGACTTTTGGTTTAGGATTAATGGACTTTTTGTGAGACATTGGGTAATTTGGACAAAGCACGAAGAATAATGCTTGAGTAATATTCAACACATGTTCTTCACGAACTGTCTTAATATCGATTGTTGTCTATTCTCGCGTTCGAATCACGTCTCTGGCTCAACTACCTCTTCTTGGTGACGTCCCAGGTCTTAGGTATTTCGTCTGCAGTTGCCAATAATATCGATTCTCGTCTCGTGTCTCGTCTCGAGTGATCATCTAGCTAATGGCACCGACATCGTTTCTCTTTAGACGAATCCGGCTGACCCAGATATTTGACAAATGGAAATTTTTGTGCGAGCACTATATGGGAAGAGTGTGCGGCTCATGAATACGTCTATTCGTTTATGGATTCCTTTGTGTTGTAAGGACGGCACAAAAAAAAGGATAGTTGTGAGTGAGAACGAAATTAATACCAATTTCGTCGGCTTTTTTATATTTTTCCTCCCCCCCCCGCCTCTGTCCCAGGAACTCGCGAAATTGAATGGAGTTCCAATTATTTCTTTCGGTTCTTGTCTTTTGGCGTAACGGTCGTTACACTGTGTATCGATAGGTATACAACACGCGTTGACTGGACGGTGGACCGGATGTACGAGCATCGATAAACAACTGTTAAGTTTAACTGCAACATGAGTTCATCCGTTTTACTGCACCCGTGTTCGATTCCCGGCCGGGACCTCCAGAATCTTTTTCCGCGCGAGAGAATCGTGGGGGTGACCTGATAACGGACATTCGTTAAAGATCTCTGATATGCCTAGGCTAGGCCATAACTACCAAGGTCGCCAGTTGATTTGAGTCATGGATCCACTTCATGAAATTTCAATGTTTGGTCAGAAATAGCTTTTGAGTGTGTTTCAGATTTGTGCAGTTCATTTCGTTTCCTCAAAAATGTAGCCATATTCGAGTGACGGAAATTGTTGGACTGTTTATTCGCTCATAGAAATCCAGTTGTTTACTGATGTTGAATGAAAAAGGGTTCAAGGTTTGCAAATGTGTTGAAGATGATCTCGACTGAGCGTTATTTATGGGTCGTTTATTCGCATTAGAAGGAAGTTTGTCGGCTTTTTACGATGATTGGGTTGGCGAAACTGGTAAGAGGCATGAAAGCAGCTGTGTAGATGTGAAATTGCGTTTTTGTTCTTGGATGATGATGATGATGATGGTGGTGGTGGTGGTGGTGGGAGGGGAGGGGAGGGATATCGCACCGCGCTCTGACTTTGCAATCGTGTAGCAGGTATTCTCAAGAATAAATTAGGCCGTTCGAAAAGAACCTCTAAGGATTAGGTTTTTTTTTCCTTCGTATTTTTTATTTTGAAAATCGGATAATCTGTGACAAATTGTTTGGATATTGTTTGGTGAGAGTCATAGTCTGTGTTGATGGGTTAAATGTCAGGGGTGGTCGGTCAAGCGGTGTCTTTCTGTTGAATGTTCAAAAGGTTGAACCAAGTTGCGCTGCCCAAATTCAATTGCTAATGTACGAGGGTCGACCAAAAAGTAACATCCTCTATATACACTGAGTCATAAAAAAGTATAGTCCAAGCAAATATTCATAACTTCGTGAGTATGGCTTGGCTGCCCCTGGTTCGATTCCTGGTGCGGACTCTCGAATTTAAAATTTGACACTTACATAGAACAATACACTTTCCTGTGGCTTCCACGGGTTCGATTCCCGGCGCGAGCTTTCTTGTTTATTCGAACCCTAGGTGCTTATTGATAATGTGCTACTTCAGCTTCTATCTAGTAAGGGATACAGAATCTCCTAGTGATACTTCAGCGGTTGAAAGTTATTTATTTTCACTATTTTCACTAGGGTGGAAATAAATAAATTTAAAGAATGTGTGATAGTTGTTAGTGCCCTCTGTTGGCGTTTCAAAGAATCAGTTGGTTCGCTGCAGTTATGGAAGATCGGTGATAGAGAAACTATCAAATGGAATATCGATGAGTATTTTGGATTGCCACCCATTAAGCGTTCCTAGCGCTCCTAGCCGCGAGTGGAGGATCGGGTGACTGGACGCAACTACCGATGCCATGTGACAAATGACGTAATATGCGCCGCCTAGTGTCCAAGCACAGCGTCAATTCGAATAGTCCCAAGTCAGCACATTGTTGAAACTGAATTTGCATATACCAAAATTGCATTTCATGACATTGTCGGGGAAATTTGCATAACGCGATGTATGGACAACAAGAAACTTCTTCTCTTTTTTAGGCGAATAACTTATGCGGCATTTGACAGTCTTTTCAATTAGTGAGTAACAAAAAAATAAATATCGTCTCCCCACTTCCCCAATGAATTGACGATAAATGCAATATGTAAAACGCCTAATTTTTAACAACTAAAGAATAAATTACGTCACATATAAATAACCTGATTTACCAGAATCTGTATTGATGGTACAACCGTTGAAGAATTGGATGCTTGTGGCAGCGCCTTCTAGTGGGAAGATTTGATGACGTCCGATTGAATTGAATTGTTTATTTGTCTGTACTCAACTTTTCCCGTTTGTTGAACGGGCTCTGTCCTAGAAAAGTACAATATAAAAACATGAATATCGTTAGTGAAGCACTGTTTTGTATAGAAAGAAAAAAAGAGATATTTTTCGCTGAAGCCTTTTTTTTGTGCTGCAATTTCCGCTAGATATACTTTTGCGCGATCAATTTATACATCAACTATCTCGTCTTTTTCTGAACGCGTTTTTACATTTCCACAACATGCTTTTTGGAAGCCGGTTTTTTTATGGCGTGCTCCGACCTGTCTTGTAGCGGGGCGCGTTTGGTATCAGATGTACGAAAAGGACATAAATAATATTTAATTTATAAAGACTTGCGGAGAGAAGGTCTCCGGTGTTTCCACTTCTCGCTAACCCACTTTTTTTTTGGCAGTGGTAATATCATATGCCGCCTCCTTAGATGTATTCCGCCTCCCCCGTACCCCTCCCTCCCACCAAAAATAAAATTGTTGTATACAAACACAATCGCTTTAAGTGTTTGCATCCCCATTTCTATTCACCATCCACCCCCCCCCCCCCCCAAAAAAAAAAAAGACACCCCTTCCCCTACCACCGAATCCTCCACATAAAGACCAATGTCTTCCCCAAACCCACCCGAGCCTCCTGGAGCCTCACTCCCCCATCCCTTTTATTTACCAGGAACATTTTGAAAACCTTGCAACAGATGATCTGCAAATCGTGGTCCGTTATGCAGTGGTCTCCTACTGTCCAGACCACAGTATTAAGATATATTTCAAGTTAAAATTGACCAGCACCTTTTTAAAAATGATTTCTGTAACAAAATAAGAATATCTTATCATTTCAAAAGGTTGCACTTTGGTTTGGCAAAAGTGTTCAAACTTTTCAAAAGGTGATTCAAAAAAAGATGATACAAAGTAGAAGGGTTAGAACCATTTAATTGATAGTTTCGATCGATATTGTCACCATCGATTGTTCTCCGGTCCTCGATCTCTACGATAACTGCAACGTCACCGAAGGATATATACCAATAAACTGTCACACGCAGAGGGCACCAGTTAACACGCGCAGAGGCCATATTGGGTAATTGGGGTGGGTCAATGAGAAAAAGGCAATGTCGATTGACTGAACTAGACAATCGTTGGCTTTGCCCTCTCTAATCGTGACTTGGGATTTTTTGGCCGATCGAACCCAACATTGGCGGCGAAGAAAATAATGCCGCCGAATCATCAATCTTAATGATGGAGCTGTCAAATTTGCAAATTATGTACAGGAGCATTACACTGGGATGGTTCTGTCATATTTTTTTGTCTCCCTCACTAACGAAACTGGTGCACTGTTATGAGCGCCTGCCAGCATCACTAGATGGCGCTGTTTTTGTCTAAACGTGTAACCAAAGTTGCTGGGAATTGACATCCGGGTCGCCGTTTATCGAAGTGTACAGTGTATATAAAATCCTGTAGGCGATGATTGATTCTGTAATCGATTTTGTATCCCGGTTTCCCCCGCTTATACTCCCGGAGAGCCCTTGGTTGATTGATGGGATGATCGGGTTCTGTTGTTCCTTCGTGATCACCACTTCTCTTGAAAATGGTACTTGTTTTTAGTATGGTCACTGTTACACGGTATTATCGAAGTGACAGTTTCACTCCAGGAACTGAATTTCGGTGATCCCCTGTTCCGGCGTTATGTAAATGCGACCATGTTAATTTACGTTTTTATTTGTGAGTGGCGGCTGGTCATTTTGTAATTCGTAGTCTAGAACCCCGACAATAAACACATTTAGTGGGCGCTGCTATTCAGAGGAGCTTTCTTAATTTTAAAATGTTTTGCCACTTTGTTCGGGGTAAAGATCTTGGGAGACTTAAAATATACTTAAAAAGTGAATTGACTGGTCTCTTGCGCGATCAGATTACGCTAGTTTCAAAGAGGGTGGAATTTTTTTAAACGGATGCACAAGGAATCTTGAGAAAAGGTTTGGTCGACGAGGAGATCAGAAATCTTAAATTTATGAAGTTATTTTATTGTTTTGCAGTGTTACCTCTTTTCTTCACTGTTCTAAATAAAATGTCAAATGAAGGGCATTTTCGTGTCCAAGAAACCTAGATAAAATATTTGTTTAATATTTAAAAATTGGTTTAAAAATAATTTGTCTACTGAAACAACTAGTATTTTTTTTAATTAAACAAGAATTTTTCTAAGTTTGTTATTTTAATCATTGGACTCTTAAAAGTGACTCTTGTGTATATTTTCTGTTCAAATTTGTTAGGTATTTTCTTTTCTGGAGTTACACCGCAACCTGTTCACGAGTTCTCAGAAATTTCATATCTGAATATCTCCGTTCAACATCGCTGACGTTCTGGGCCCGACTAGTCCAAAATAGCCACCCTGGTCACTGGATTGGACCACCAATACCAAAGAAAACCACACAATTGTCTCGCCGAAAACAGCTAGTTCCACATTTTATCGTACAGGTGGCGCTTGACCCGGGTGATTATCACAAATGCCGGTTCAGTTCTGAATTGCTGGGTCCCTTTGTTACTGGGTCAGTTGGGTGCACAGTTTCGCGATCCCGAACAGATTGCGTCAATTCGGTTGGCCACCGGCAGAGACGCCAGCAATTAATGGTAATACATCCGCCCTGACCCATCGCGGTGTGGCGCTGATTACCTTTCACCCCACCAACTGATCCCCTTGTTAACCCCACGTCCCCCTCACCGAATTGCTGACCGTTCGACGTCCACCTGATCATTTTCATAACCAGGGGTTGGCGACCGAACAGATGTCTAAATGGATTTTTTTAATCTGGTTTCAAACTGGAATTTGATTGATTGTTTAACACCGTAATCGATCTATTAGGAATTATTTGCCTAGTCACGTGACTGAGGGAAGGTCGTTGACGAAATTGAATTTTCAGTTTTTAATTAAAGAGCAGCGTCTGTTTTTTATTTTAAACAATCGAAATGCCCAATCTACTTGAAGATCATGTGAGCGTCTTCTTATCCAAATTAATGAATGTAATGTTGTTATTGTCTCTGAGTTTCACTTTTTGTTGCCCTCTGGTGGCCTTCCGTGAAATCAATTGTTTTCATCGCAGTTGCTCATGTAACAAACAGATGATCCCCTGGTGTTGTTGTACAGTACATGTAAAGGAAAAATTGGACATTAATCTGCTTCGAGATAGACATGATTGAACATTGATCTTTTCACTGGCGGGGGAAAGGCTATTAGGTGCTTAAACTGTTTCCTTCGACCTATGATTCAATTTAGTGCGTCTTATCGTAATCTGTGGGTAATTTCCGGGAGGGAAAACTTCTATCGATGTAATGAAGAGTTCAGCGCACCCCCAAATTCATGTATTTGTTGTACATTGCTTTTGGACTCTCGTTACAGATGATCTGTAGCATCATTTATCTTCGTCAAATCGATATTCCGTTAACCGATACCATCCAAAACTATCGATTAAGATCGATACTAACCCCAAAAGAAAGCTCACCTTTGGATATGGTTTCTGAAATAGCTCACCTGAGAGTTAAAATATAATAATATCAACAGCCAATGGCTAAAGTTTCATTAGTTCTCAGAATTTCCAATAGATGGCGTTTGTTTGTTGGCTTTTGGAACGGTTAGCGGTTTTGTCGTTTTGCTTTTCCTCCCCCGATAACACTTGTATGCTCCAGTGACACCAATCTTTTGCGAGGAATTCTGTTGGATCCTCCGAGGTCGATGTTCCCTGGAAACGGCGGATTGCATGTCACAGTGCAATTTGGATACCATCTGGATAAATCTGAGCCACTTCATAAATATCATAACACCTGGAATTGCTTTTCTTTTTCTCTTAAAAGAAAATAATTCAAAATTGTCGTGAGTTCGTGGTTTGGAAAAGGTATCCTAACTGTAGTATTTCTGTTGTATCCTTACATGTGTTACTTGCTGTATTCTTATTATGTGCGTGTAGGAAGAGATTAAGAGACGACCTGTTGGTGGTCGGAATGAGTCTGAGCATTTGAGAGTGTCTCAAGAAGACACAGAATCGATACCTGAAATAAGTTCAGCTAAAATTTCATTGCGCTGCACGTTACGCTGTTTGTGAGTTTTCGGTGCGACTGAAATACTAAATAACTTTTAACAATGTTGCTGTTGCGTCATGATAGCGAAAGTATTTTCTAATATATTTTTAAAACGCTATTTTTGGTGTGAAACATAAGATACATAAAACACTTTAGTTGAAGATTCCTCAAGTTTTACTACGTCATGGCAATGGCACCGCAATACGTGATTTTAAAAAAAATTATTATTCCCAAACGTTTGATAATTTAACTCTTCCGTAATTAAATGAATAATAATTATCAAATCGGGATCTAATGTGCTGGCATCACTGGTAGCACGTGATTTGCGCACGTGAGAGCGACGACAGCGCCATTTTGGTCAAGTGGAGACGCCATCTTGGAATTTTCCTTTTTAATGACAATGCTTAGAACTTCAACGGCTCATATCTCGAGAAATATTCAAAGTGTTGATCTGAAATAACTTGTAGTCGACTACAAATTTGAGGAACTATCTACAGCTCTAATTGTATTCAATTTCGTTAAGCCGTTCGTAAATAAATGTCGAGGTGGACACAGACAACCTTTCAGGATAAACTTAGGTCCCGCCGAATCCAGGTTAAACCAGGATAAAATATGAAATTGTGAAATGTTCTTTGAAATTGATCTTAAAAGTATGAGACGGCCAAAAATTGTTTCATGGCATAAGACTACGAAAACAGAATTCCGCTTTTAATTATCGAATGGTAAATACAACTTTTGTAGTACAATTTGCCACGCTATCATTGTTGCATTTCACACGCCCATTTGGTGTTGCGTGTTAAGTGTTGATGGCGTGACGGCCATTTTCCTGGTTTGAGAAGGATTGATAACACAAGAATGTCATGAGCAGACAGACACCAATTTGTAAAGTTCGTCTTTTAGCGACTCTTGTCTCGTCCAGTCGAGACGAGATCGAGCCTTAGAAATACCTAGAAAAGAAGGGCACGAATGAAACCTCGAAGACGTGACGAAATATGCATTCAGTGTCGTCCTGAAATTGGAAGTGAAAGATCTTTAGGTCTAAGACAATACGAGATTTAGTCACCCTTGGTTTCATCTTGTAGTCTTAAAAAAATCGATAAATATATTTTTGACCTTCTTAAGTTTATTAGACAGCCAACTGCATGAACCCAGCGATGAGGTAAATTTCAATTTGACGACGCACTCGAAAGGTCGTCTCGTGAATCCGGGTAACCGTTATCGGGAATTCAGCGCGCTTGCCTCGCCTGTATAAAATACTCAAGAGAGATGCAATTATAGACTACAACGCATTTCACTCAGTAGAACTTCATAAAGTAATTGATAAGAGTACTTGTAAAAACATTAGGCCTCCTAACATAACTTAAATAATATATCGTTGGATATTATTTTAAATTGGAAATGGTGAATTCGGGGACAGCACCGAATGAAAGACGAACCGAGTGGCGAACTCGTTTTTAATATTTTAATATTATTTAATTAGAACTGGTAATTGTTGTAGTTGAACATCAATTGGTAGTGCACTGGGCCGGAAATCCAAGGATCCGTGGTTCAACTCCCGGTCTTTTCGAAACTCTGTATTTTCGCAATTATCAGTTTTAATTAAATAATAGTAAAATATTATTATAAAAAACGAGTTCGTCTTTCATTCGGTGCTGTCCCGAATTCACCATTTCCAATTTACTATCACAAAGATGTCCTTTCAAAATCCTTTTCAGAATATTTTGTTGATGGCCCTAGCAATATCTAAACCTGAGATGTTTAATAGATTTGGGTCCATACAAAATAACTTAACCTCAGTTAATCTTATTAACGGGATCATATAACGTAGAAAATTTTTAGTACGTGGTAATCGGGTAAAGGGTCACCCTTTTTATAGACATAATCGATCACCGACCGATCACAGGCTGAGTGCATTTAACAGTAAATTTCACGTATTCATAATTTATTTGATTTTCTGAGAAACAATTTTGTCCCATCTAATGCAGTATATGTTGGGACTTATCAACAAAGAAAGTAACACGGAGCATGTTATTCGTAAGTTTTTTGTCTGTATGTTCTGGTACTGGGCAGAATTTTTCGAAAGACATTTTTCTTAAGTCATAATCTTGTACACCGGTCGTGCGTTCGTGATCATCTTGGCCATGTTTCAACCCGGTCTAATAACCCTCCTCCACCAACAAAAGATTAACTAATGCACACTTGCTCTTCAGTCTGACCTCTCAAGGGTAGACTGCGCATCAGACATTTAGTTCATCCACGGAAAAACTAGTCGCAGCACGAAGGGGATTTGAATTTTCCTATGGGTAGATGGCGCTTCAGGCGATTCGTGACTTCTGCTATTTTTATTACTCGATCTAAGGTTTTTGTAAAATGATTTACAAAACAAAAATTATCCGAATCGCTCTTTGGGGTTTTGAAAAGTTCCATGTGTCGTTCTCATTATTGACCAGATCTGACGTGAACGGATTCAAAATGGCCGCCACAAACCGGAAACGTGATCCTCTCCAGCCACTAGTCGCCCATTTCTAACGGTTGTGTGACGTCAGCACTTCCATGTGAGCGCTTCCGACTATCTGTATTTATAGTTGTGGTTGCCGGTGTTGACTGCGACGATTGTAGCGCCACCGGCGTTGTGTTATACGGATGGAGTGTCGTCAATTCTAGGTGGCGCTGTTCACGCTTTACTTGCAGACAAGTGTGTGTGTGTTATGTGGGTTGGTGTGGTTCAGTTTGCTCAACTTGTACAATCTTCCATCAAGTGCAACCTCTTTGATGGTTGCGTTCAAAAAAGAAAGCTAGTGTGAGGAAACAAAAGAAAGCAGAAATTAGAAACTAAAAATTTCACTAAAAATGAGAAATAACTTTTTACTTTTTTGTTTAAAAAAATACAATTCGAGAAATTATGGGGACCCCAAGTTGCGTTGCGGCGAGTTTCTCACTTTAAATTACAATTAGCGTCCATCCGGTTTTACTCATGGCCCGTGATCGGGGTTTCGATTCCGGCCGACACCTTCAGAATTTTTCGTGCGAGAAAAATTCCTTCACATGCTTCTTTCAGAGTAGAAAGAAAATCATGACTCGTTCCTGTACGTTATCGGGACGTTAAAGATCCCTTTCCTAGGCAGCCTAGGTCAAGTCAGGGGGGGGGTGGATTAGGATGTTAAAATCAACGGTGATCCTCCTTATAGCTTTGTCTTCATATTTTCTTTCGACACATTCACATACAATAGTTTACTCTTAATTCAAAAGATTAAAAAAAATTGAGAGGAGCGAATTGCCATTTAGAATGATCAGAACTAAGCGTAATTTGATTAAGTATATGCGATACGATTTTAACTAGGATTCCGGATCAAACAAAATTATCCGAAAATTACAAAGTTCGATTTTGAATATGAAACTCTCAAGTCGGTATTATTTTCAGAACGCGTCCCTTATAGTTGTCAGCGTCGACGCACAGGTAGATGTTTTTTCTTCTTTTTTTGTTATGTGTACATCTTTTTTCACCTGAACAAAGACTAGTCTATTGTGCGGTCGGTAGTCGAGGGGTGGTGGCTATTTTGTCGCATCATCATCATCATCATCATCATCATCGATCCACCTATAGGTATACAGTGCCCGAGTACCGCATTTTTTGGGGTGAATCGGCACACAGGTAGCTCATGTCGGGACGGCTGGGAAATGCCAGGTGAGCAGTTGGATACATGCCGTCGTTGGTGACGCGATCTGCGGCATCGGACACCGATTTCACGTAACCCCCGTTGTCTTACATTTTTCTAACGGTTCTTTAGTGGTTGGTGGTGGACGTGGTCCATCAACGTCCGTACGTGGACGTTTCTCTTGTGTTGTTCCACGATTGATCCACCGATTGGATTTTATGTGATGGATCTTTTACGGCAAACGTGATTCCGTAGATTATCTATGGACGATGGATTAGGTGATGGTGGGATCTGTCTTTGTTCGTGACACGATCGTCCCACCCTGGTGATTGGTTTTTGCAGTTTTCGCTTCTGTGATTCAGTTAAACGTGATCGGGGTTAGCTGACAATTATCGAGTGTTGTGGTGGATTTAACTCTGGTTTAACTTTCGGAGGTTTACCCGTAATTTCTGAATCGCTTTGGGGGTAAGTTTGATGTGCGCTGATTTATTATTCGCGTTTTTTCGAACCAAGTTTTGATGTTGTTCAACTGCTTTTGTTTCCTTTTTTTTGCATTGTACTAACGTGCTAATTGCAAATGATTTATCTCGAGACGAGACTGTTGACAAGACGAGACCTATTAACTTGCTATGACAGTTAAGTTTAGGTGACGATTGGAGGGTGCGTTTGGCATTTTAGTGTCTTCGCTCCGATGGTTGATGGATGAATATGTGGGTCCGGAAATGTCTAATTCGCAGCTAGCGGGATTCGAACATCAGTTCTCCACTTTGTAAAAGTTCCAGTTCAACCGACCGAGCGAACTTCAGCGCTTCAGCCGATGATCCTGTGTTCGAATCTCACCAATTCCAAAACTAATATTTCCATTATAATGCAGTTGGTGAACCCATCCACCTATAATCTAGGTCCACCCTATTTTCAACTTTTAATTTGCACGTCGGTTATTTAAAAAATAATAATAATAATGCTTGCACTAGTAGGTGGAAATAAGTATTAGTAAACGCAATTGCCAAAACACATTCATCTTAAGCTCTTTAGTCCTAAAAAAAATTATTCGAATTCAAACACAACCAAAAAAGGGCGTTTAAGGGTTGGAAAACGTAACGGGGGCATAAAGTGTCTAGTTGTCTAGGATAACTCGACATGGGGTCAAACTCTTGCAACGTCTGCTCAAGAGTTTGCGAAACGACGTGCGATGTTAAAAAGAATGCAAAGCTGAAGCAAAGATTATCAGAAAAATTTGATTACGTAGCTGTTTGCAAGTTGCTTTTAAAGGTTAGTCGGAAAATAAATTGAAACAGATAACTGTTGAAAAATAAAGAAGAATAAACTGAATTTTGATGGCGTAATTTTTTGATCCGCAATTTATTTTTTGGACGTCTTATCATTTGCATGAAACATTTAATGAAAATGAGAATTTCAAAAAGGTATCTTTTCGGATAGATTTTGAGGTTTGTATATATATTGAGTAGGTTTTTTTAAACCAAATTTAATTTCGTTATTAACTGCATTTCTATTAAGCAAATTAAAATTTCTCTATTGCTTTTTTATAATTTGTAATTTAAAATTGTTCGTGTCTATTTATTTAGACTAATAGTTACGAAGTCGGCCATTTTTTATCTTGTTGACATAATCCACGTGTGAACCACGTGTCGACCCAAACTCTCACTAAATAATTTCGAGCCGTGTGAAGGGGTAGGGGAATCAATATATAGAAAGGGAGGGTCCTTGGATGTTGTTATCTGGTTAATATCCAGCTGCGAAGTTAAGCGTCGGAAACCTGCGAAATAAAAAGTTGTGCACTGTATATACGATAGAAGAAAAAAAGAGAAGCAAAAAAATGTTTTCGTTATTTTTTTCTTATGTGTCCGTGAATAGAGAATGGAATAGGTGGAACCTCCAAGAGGGTGTATTCTATTTGCAGGTGTATGAACTGTAGGGTGTAATACTGTAATAGGGTGTTGAGAGTTGGAGGTGGGGGAGGAATTGGGGTTGACGACGAAAAAGAATCGGAACTCGACAAAGTCAATTTAATTGTGTGAAGTGGTGGAAAGCGGCGCCAAAAAACTAAAAGAATCGTCATGCATTGTCCTCTTTTGTTGTTGTGGTGAGCGATGTGCTGTTGTCACCTGTTCCTCCTACAATTGAATCATCAAGTCCTACCGTCTATTCTTTTGACCTATGAGGGTTGCCAATATTTGTCAACGGGGACACTTTTCTGCTCCTGGTTGACAAAAAACGGCGGATTGTTTCGGAATCTTTCTTTACAAGAGAAATGCTTCGCAACAGAACGTTTGTCACCTCGTTCCAGAATTATTTCCAGCATTTTTTACAACTGAAGTTTCACTCAATGTCAAAATTTAGATTACAAAATATTTAGATACATATTTAGATACTCATATTAAATATTTAGATACTCATACTCAATGTCAAAATTTAGATTAAAAAATATTTAGATCAAAGTCCATTTTACTTTGTGTATATTTTATATTTTGTATAGATTTTTATTCCATAATTCCATTACATGTACAGTAAACGTCAGATTCACTTTATATTTTAATTTTGCGTGTTGATTTGTCATTGCAGGAGATACTAACATCTCGCCCTCCCCAATGTCCACGTTGCACCGGATGGCCGTTATGTCTGGACCGGAACCGGATCCTGGTCAGGTTCGGCGAGATCGAGCCTAGCCTGCTCAAGCCCGGCGACTACTACCTATGCGTCAGGCCTTCCGCCAAGTTGCCCGGCGCCCAACTGGTGCTCTGCTACTGGCCTGCCGCCACTCGGGGGAGTCACACCGGAAGTCACACCGGAAGTGTCATCTGCGAACATGTGATTGGCCAAACCAGTGCCCTGATCCCCACCATGGAGGCCGGTGCGGCGGAGCTGACTGCCGCCGCTGACGTCTCGATGACGTCGGCGACGGTGGCGCCACCACCGTACGTCAGCGACGAGGAGATGACGTCGCTGCTGCAGCACATGCTGGTGTCGGTGGAGAAGGGAATCGAGCGCATGCGCTGGGAGCTGAGGCGAAGCAGTCGCCATTGGACTAAGGGCGAGTGCGGCCCGGCGGGCCACGAGTTGGCCGATGACGACGATGTTGACGACAGCTCTGGTAGCGACCCCTCGTGTTGCTGTCGCGCGTCGTCTCAGCAGCAGCAGCAGCACACTGGAGTTAAAGATTCCTGCGTTCAGACCAGTCCGATGGTCGACGCCGTCGAGCTTCCGAGCCAGCCGCTAGATGGCGCAGTCACAAAGGGCATCAGCGCCACCACCGATGCAGTCACGCCCTCTGGCGGTGAGCGACGTCGATCAGTTGTTCAGCGCTGCACGTCCACCGATTCAACGACACCGGATGTCTCTTCCCCGACGTTGTCGGAAGCGGCGTCGGGCAGTGCGGAGGCGGCTGTTTCCGGTTCCGGCGAGGCCAGTTCGACGACCGCGTCACCACCTAGCGGCGAGGGGATTCTCTCCCGGAATTTCGGCGGCGTGTCCACCGGCGCCCGCAATCTGAAGCAGTGGATTATGGGCGCCATATCCGGAAGTGGTGCACCGACGACGACTTCCGCCACCTCGACGCCGACATCCGGTTTCGGCGCGGCCGTCAAACTGCCCGATGACAAAGATAAAGAAAGCGAAGGTAGGCAAAATACAAATTTAATATACTGTTTGTGTACTGTGCTTTGCGAGAAGAAATTATTTATATTTTGCGCTGTGAGATGCGAGCATTATTCTGTTCTTTCCTGGTGAGGAGATTCTACTTAGATGCCAAAATCGACGTTCAAACGAAACAAATGTAGGTCTCGTGACGGGACAAAAGTCATTCGTGTTCGTACGAATGTAGGCTGAATTTCGACGATAACACTAATCGGCTTTTTTTTTGTTTGCTGGCGGGGTAATTAAAAAAAAATGTAGCTCTCCTGCCAATGAGCGTGTGGCGATGTTTTAGTCGGCAACCTGCGACAAACGCAAATAGAAAAATGTGTATGTTTGTTTTAAATGGGACTTCGGGGTTAGGTGGGGGTGGAGGGGGGGATGAGAAAGGGGGTAAAGGTGAACTCTTCGCCAACAATCGGTTTTTCTGCTTCCTTTTCTGTACGGTTAACGGTACCTGATCTTGCCTCCCTCCTGTTTGGATCAGACCTCCCACCACCGTACGAAAATCCTCCTGGGACATTCTGGATGCGCATTTTGGTCTTTCTCAAAATCAAAATCAACTTCGGAGCAACTTCTGAGAAAATCAAGTTCTCAACTGAG